>QANZ01030796.1:14338-30667 GCA_003254925.1 Chamaecrista fasciculata | reverse complement strand
AACTTTAAAGTTTTTGTTTAACAATCCCAACATTTTTGTTCATAATTTACTCTCTCCTCCATTTTACCTATCTTCTGGTGATATGACAACATTTGATGCTATTAGATGACTTTAATGGCAAGAATTCGACAAAATAGAGAGAAATAGTGAAAAGGGCAAATGGAGAGGATTCATTTCCACTAAAAGCCTCCTTTTGGTAAATCTATTAAGGGAGTTTACTGTTTCAGTTGTCACATCATATTATTTTATTCATTTGGCCATATCATATTACATCGGTGTTGTTAAATTGCCACATTATATTATAGTATTATAAATAAATAGAAGGTAAAACTTTTTTTTTTACTAAACTTTACATCAACTTTCAATTTTGTCTTTAATATTTTTTTGTTGTCAATTTCGTCCCTAAAATTTTCATTAACTTTTAATTTTGTCCATAATATTTTATTGCTGTTAATTTCAATCTAAATTAAGATTTGAGTTTCCTTTACTATCAATGTTACATTTAGGGATGACAATTTTTTCAAAAGATTAGGGTACTCGTTCATATCTGTCCAAAAAAATATCTAATATCTGTTGAATACTGAATATGGTATATATAGTGAAAATAAAATAGTTTTTGAATATTTGTCAAATATTATTTGATAGATACAGATATTGACCTCGGATACCCTATATCCGTTCGAAAGGAATGAATAGTTAAGGTACACAATATCGGATACCCTATTACTTATTTAATTTTTATATTTTACATTCAATTTAATATTTTATATATAATTATTTAAATTTAATTAATTAATAATATATATATATTTTATATGATTATTTCTTAGTTATTTTATATGTGTTTTTTATTTTAAAAAAGAAACTTAAAATACAAATCAATAATAATTTTATTTATTTATTTATTTTAGTTGGTGGATACTGGATACCAAATACCCGATATTTCGGATACCGGATATCGAATAGGTATAGATACGAATATTGGTTTTTTGAATAAGGATACTGACAAACTACCGGGTACTCTACCCGTTGCCATCCCTAGTTCAAATCTATTCCGAGAGAAATATCCACATTTATATCCGAGAATGTGTCAAATAAGATTTCCTTCAATGATAAGCCAAAATAGAAGGTTCTTGGTTCTAGGTATCAAAGGTGTTGAACCATCCAAATTGAAAACAGAATGTAATTTTCAGCTGAACATGTTACAACCATCATAACAGAACAAAATTTCTTCTATGAACAACATAAATTAGTAGAATTTCGGACAAAAAAGATGGGATCAATAACAAACCACAATTTCACAATAGAATCAAAGAACATGATTTCAGAGGGTAACATCATAGCACATCTACATCATCCATAAATTTATACAAATAGTCAATAAATCCTGGGAATGGATATTTAGTTCTCATCAGAACTAAAGAAGACTCTAGTTTTTGTCACCCCATTAAGCCTCATTTCTTTGCCTTGGCAAATCTGAGGCAGCGGTATTTTTCACCACTCACGGTAATTTCAAGAGCTCCATCTTGGTTATCCTGATTTGATGCAGTTCCCATCAACACACTTTTTTCTTTCTCGAGATTTTCTCTCTCCATCTTCAGCCTCGCTTCTTGACGGGCGATCTCTGCCTGGAGCATAAATGATTTAGAACATTCAGAAGTTTCAGTTTAATGTAAAGACTAGACAGAATTAGTGAATTTAAAGGTATGTTTGGATTGAGGATAATGTAAGAAAATGGAAGGGAAGGAGAGGTATTTGTGACATCTTCAATTTGTTTGGGAAGTTCAAAATTTAAGGGAAGATAAAGGCAGATTTTATTGTCTTCTTTTACAAATTTAAGATACTTCAAATTAGAATATTTTAGATGAAGCATTAACATCAAAATAAGAAGAGATATGAAGAGTTAACCTTCCCTTCGTCCATCTTCAACCTCTACCCTTCATTTTTTGCCTCGAATTCCAAACATACCCTAAAATTCCCCAAAAAAATAAACATACCCTAAAGGCTAGAGTTTCTTTCTTTTTTGTCTTGTGTTTATCTATTATATTTTCTCAGGTATTCAGAAGAATAATTATGATTTGGAAGCCAATCCAGGGCAAGTGTTCGGATCTATTATGGCATAGCAGAGGGCCGAGAACATTGTCAAAATGCTACGCATCTCAGTGAAACTAATAAAGGATAAAAGAAAAACACATGTAACTTTGGTTTTGACAAGGGAAAAGAGAAATATAAAAGCATTAGCTTAAGATCAAAACATCCTGGTTCTAAATTTTGGATGCTCGTATTATATTCCATAACCATCATTATTGCCTTCAGGAAGTGGTCACTTTTACTTAATTTTATATTTTTACTCCTGGAAAATCTCAGTGATGTTATATTACCTGATCCTGGGTTGTATTTTGGGCTTGGGTTTACCTGTTGCTGGATCTTGTTTCAATGCCAATGTTTTATCTACGGGCTAAGTCTTATGAGAGCTATCATTCCTTTTTAAGATTAGGACCCATTTCCTCATTTCTGTGGGATAAAATCAAAGAGGCTAATCTATTGGCTGTAATGTAATATCCTCTTCTGGAGAATGATTATGACCCATAATCGCTCTTAATGGTGTGATGTATCTCAACTTCTACCCTATTCCCTTTAATTTTATCAGCTTAATAAAACTAATGAAAACATTAGAAGTGCATTTAACCAAACCCTACTTACCTCTCAATTTTTTTCCAAAACTCATCAAACCCAAAATCCTGATTATGTGGGCACCCAAAGTCCCAAACAGCCACAAACGTGACTCTTAAAACCCTTCCCATGGATACCAAATCACTATTTCCCTTAATAACCCATTGAGTCTACCATCTATCGATTTTCTACACTAGATTAAACCACAAGCTAAATTCCTAATTTTTGCCTACAAATTCTTAAGCCTTTCAGCCACCAATTTCATGTGGGGAGAACTACCTACTGATTGACGTATTAATTCATGCAGAATCATCTCAATGGTCATGCTCAGCAGCACAACAATCAGAGTTATCTATGAAATACAAACTTAATTGGGCTTACTTCTCACATAAGCCACAGTGCCACACTTTACATAAAACAACTATGCTGATTGATAACTGTGTATCCTAGTAGCGCCTTAAAACCACAGCAATGACATAATATAGGAACTTTCTCTAAGAGAAATTGTTGGGTTCAACTTTTCTCAGTAGTCTACGCACAATGAAGCAGAAATTTAATTTAGAAATGGTTAGAGGCAAAGCTAAGTGAACAAGCTAATAATTATTTTCAGAAAACATATTGTAAACCATCAATTCTACCCCAGCACTCACTTTTTACTATGTATCTGAAAAAAAGAAAAAAATAAGGAGTAAAACGTAAAATTGAGCATTATTAACTTTTACATGTAAATACAGAAGATTAAAGCCAGTTTTGTACAGAGGATATTATGACAATAACAACTTCTCAAAAAGTGTAGACATGTTTAACAGTAACAATTAACAAACATATTACATATCTAGCAACTTAAAGTAGGATCAAAGTCATTGCAATTTTTATTATCTTCCTTAAACCTCAGTGAAAAAAGATTAGGAGATTGTGAGAAGTGGACACCTCACGACGAGAAAGCTCAGCCTTCCAAGCTGCTTCGCGCTCAGCAACTTCTCGTTCGCGTTCCTTGATGTAGCTTTGCATCTCTCTCTCCTTCATATTTCTATCTTGTATATCAGCCTCTAATGCTTCCCTCAACTCCTCCACAAACTTATCTACCACAGCTTTTATTCGGAGAGACATCCCCCCTCCTCGCCTTTTGAACTAGAAGACCGCACCTGAGAATACAGACAAGATAAACTAATATGCAAATACTTGATTTGAGGAAATTAAAAAAAAAGTAAGCATCGAACTCAACTTCAGTTTATATGTTCAGTATGCTAAAATGAATGAGCAGACCCTTTACTTCTCCTGAGTTTTATCCTTGCGTATGAAAACAATATTCAGTCACATTTAAGGCACCAAATAATCTATTGAACAAGAACAAAGAAACTGAGATCGCAAATTAATTAAAATGGGGGAAAACAGTGCAAAAATCGCCCTTAAAATATGAGTTTGAGTCTGATAGAGACTTGGGAGTATGAGATGCTTAAGTTCAACATCGAAGAAGTGATTCAAAGTTCATTGCGCTATTTGCAGGTGATCCAAAGTTTCTATAACAAAATAAGATCCCATGTTTTCTTATTTTTTCTTTCATTCATTCTTTTTCTGGCCAAAATTAATCAACTATTTATGTTATGTATAGCTAACTTTATAACTTATTCTAGGAAGAGCCCTGTAACTTGTAAAGATAAAAACCATGAGCAACAATGCAGATTTTTCAAGTACCTCATACTAGATGGTATACAGTGTTCCAAGAACCTCACATGCAGTTGTAGATTATATTAGAGAACTGTTACATGCGTCAATGTCTATTGTCTTCTCTCTTTTTCAAAATAAAAAATATCATTAGACAAGAAAGCTACACAGGCAGTGTAACGTCCCTAATTAGATTAAGGACTAAACTTACAATATCAGTAAGAATTCAAGTTACATGGCCTTCAACGAAAAAGAAAACAAATAAAAACCCGATCCACGGTTCTACAACTCAAGCTAGAAAACTGAAAGCTAACTAGATAAACATGAGGCTCAACCTCAGAGCAGCCACGTAGGCCCAAAACAGATGGTAGGAACTAAGAAAAGCATAAAAATACACTACTACAAACCTACACTGAATGCGAATTCCCACGGTAGATGAGAATCCCTCAGGCAGAACCATGCGAGGTACTTTACCCAATAACCTTCTTTCTTGCAACACAAACTGAGGGGAGAGAAGGAGTGAGAATTCAGGGAATTCTCAGTAGGATACAAGATCCCACTTAACCACAATCTACAACACAAATATACAATTCCAACATCTCAACAGAACACATATGATAACATACATATGGCTTAAACCAATATGGCATTTACATTCAAGAACAAGTATTAGCTAAATCATCAAAATAAGATAAGTAACAGAGCGAGTAACCATGTTTAAGTCCTTCAGCACCTTGATTAACTTCATACCCGATAACAAGTCCGTTTGCCCACCACTCAGGCCCTTATACCCCCAAAATTATATGTATGTATATGTATATATATATATAGTTCAATCACAATCCTCCACATTAATATTAACTACATTAACAAAGGCACTAATCATCCAAGCAAAGTCATCATCAATTTACAATTCACACACACAAGAACAAGTACCAACTAAAAGGCATCCAAGCAAAGCAAAGCAAAGCAATAGATCATGTAATCATGTTTAAATCCTTCAGCACCCTGATTAACTCCATACTCGATAACAAGTCTGTCTGCCCACCACCCGGGCCCTTATATCCCCAAAATAGATTTTGGCCACGACCCGGACCCTTATACCCCATAAATTATATATATATATATTTCAATCACAATCATAAGTGCAGTCCACAACTTAATATTCATATTGGCACATTTACAAGTGTAATTGAGCCCCATCACATTCATATGTACATATACCAGCAATTCACAAATAATAATAACATAACACATTAACCAATATCCAATGATATCACAGACTATTCTTTCAACATTTACAATTTCAAACATATTCAGTAATTCACTCTAAGTGTTATGCCCATAATCTGAATCCTCAATTTCGCATATGCCAATATCATATATCCATATTTAAACCATCTAGCACATTCTCAAACCCAAGTGTCATCACACAATACTCTATGACCATTTAACATTCATAAGTAACAATAAGCACAACTTTATTCATATTTCATTCATCATTCTCGCCAATTAACAATTCCAAAAGAGGTCCATATACCTTTAAAATTATATGTTTCATCGAGTCACAAATGAAAAGGGAATGAAAGAACACTAGCATTGGAAAATCCAATTTTTAAAAACATTATAGGCATTACGCCGGTTCCTCGTCGGCACTGTTCTTGCCGGCGAACTCCTTCCAGAGAGGTTCGCCGGCAGGCACAGTGCCGGCGAGAAACCAGTGAAACTCATGTTTCCTTCAACAAATTCACAGCTTTGTACCAAAACAGTTCCTTTCCTCTGTTATGGCCCTGTATTTGTCCAAAATCTATATTCCCAACTCGAAAATAGCAGCAAAGACAACAATAAACATGAAGTTGAACTACATTACACACCCAACAAGCCATCATCAAACTTCACATCATTATATTTCTTTCTAAACCCTAAGTAAAACAACATGCAAACAGAAATTCGAACAATACAAACATTTTGTGGATAAGAGAATCACATAATCTGAACATCAAGACACATGCAACAAAATTTCTCCCTTCCACCACACAAAACGAACCTAACCCCAAGTCAAAGACCACATAGAGTTTGATTGAGAAGAAGGAATGGAGAACTTGTCAAGACGGAGGGGAAACAAGTATCCTACCTTGAGGGTTTGAGAAAATATGGAGAGCCAAGCCTTCTTCTTCCTCCTCTTCCTCCTTCTTCTTTCTTTCTTTCTTTCTTTCTCTGCATTTTCTTTTTGCGACCTAGCCCCCTCTTTTCTTTTTCTTTTTTTTTTGTCATTTATAAAGAACTGCTAAAATCACAATTCTACCTCCACACTTGTAGCTTCTTAATTAATAAATCATTCATTATTTTAGATACTTACTTCAAACCCCCTTAACACTTATTTCTCATTCCAAAATTGAATTCCACATTTTATTTACATCATCTTCATACCTTAAAACTTGTAGGTTTATGTAATTTTACTTCCTTTCTCCACCTAACTTTTCATTATTTGATCTTTTCTTCCAAAATCTTCTCAGAATTTCCCCTCCCGAAATTATCGGAGACCACCCAAACTTTATTATCTTTCAAAGAGGTCCTTGTGAAAACATGGGATGTTACAGGCAGAAAATTAAATATCACCCTAAAGGAAAGAAAAATACAAATACCAAAGAAAACAAGAAAGGGGTGGCTTTCAAGCAGGGATGCCCAATCACTTTACATAAATTATAGAGAATCGTCTAACAAAAAGTAGGGGCAGAGGTTAAGACATCCTTAAAAAGGAGAACAAACACAAGTTACACAACCAAAAAAAAAGTAGAAAGAGTTATCATCAACTAAGCAAGTCTTGCCAATCTTATTCGCAATCTTAAACACCTCTAAACATTAACTGACTACCACAAAGAGGCTTAAAAAAGTACCTCAATATGCCTCTTGACTCACCAGCGTAATTGAAACATTGAACCTATCAATTATAAATATCTCAAAAACTATGACAATATCTAAAAACATGGAAAATCCTTATAGGAAAAATAAAACAAATGACTAAACTTCAGCTTGAGGATAATGACTTTCACCTAGAGCAGTTAATTAAAAAATACAATTTAACTCAGAAGTGGGAATTCTATAAGGTAGACAATAGAAAGCCAATGCAGAATTTTCATCCTAAATATTCAAATCAAAGAACAATGAAACTGTGCAGGATTTTATTCAAAAACAGTTGAGCCATAAATCATTGAAGGTAGTGGGGAATTTCATTCCAAGCACTTGAACCACATGTTCCCAAACACTCAAAGCACAAAACAGTGAAACATGCAGAATCCAAAAACCAGGTCATCAAGATGGAGATTCTGCGGGGTATTGCAAGAGGATTACAGAATCCTATAAAATTTCAAAGAAAAATGTATATATATATTTCATGATATAATTTTTTTTTAATAAGTGTAAGATAACTCAAATTCCATCCTACTTCCACAAATCAAGTTATAAAGGACAAATGTCACACAAATATCAAACAAAAGAACAATAACTCTCCAAAGTATGACACATGATAACAATGACAATTGACAATATCTATAAGCTCTAAAGATAACAATTACCCCCATTTTCGGTCACACAAAATAATACCCCAGTAAAGAAATCAAACTGCTCCCAAATGAACAAATAAGTTTAAAGAGAATATAAATGAAGGTAGAAAGGCAGATTAGTTCAAACAATTAATCCAAATATGAAATGCAGAGTTTGTACAAAACGGCAACAGGGTACACATCAAACGGCACTGCAAGCATCAGCAAGACTAACCAGTAACCAAGCAACACGGAGAACAGCGAAGAGAAAATACAAACAAGATAAGACTAACCAAGCAAAATTGCCGACTGCAGAACGCCAAAATGGACTCACGAGCCACGATTTGAAGTTCCAAGGAAGCAAGGGGAGCTCTCGGTATAACTAGCATTCAAAACATTCATCAAAATCCATAATCTCAATTTACTTCACCCACCAAAGTTGGAACCAAGAAAAGAAAACATAAAACACACAGAGATGGTGTACTGTACCTCAAGGACGAAAAATTTCGAGAGACGAGGCTTGCGTAACAGCTCCAAATTGTGAAATGTTCATCGTTTAGTTTGCTTCCTTCTTCGTTTGTATCAATTTGCAGTGAAAGAAGAAAGGGTTTAGGTGTTGTTTACAATGATACTGTAAAACCGTGATCAACTAGAAAATCAGAATCCAAATATCGAAAAAACGAAAAGACGTGAAGGAAGGAAGAAGAAGAAGAACACGAAAAGAATCGGAGTCTTAAATTTCTGAATACTGATCCAAAGAATTTGGACTTATTTGGGCCCACCACTGTCCCACTGGTTTTCGCTTTTTCTAGCACAAAATTTCTGGCTGTCCTTTGTTTTGTTTGGGCCCATCTACCTCTTTTTTTTATATAAACTAACAATTTAGTCCTTAAAAGATCAATTTAGTCCTTAAAAGATTACTGAGCTGATAACTTAGTTCATGAAAGATTGAAATGTTTAGTTTAGTGACTTTAGTCTGTGAAAAATTAAAAAATTATACTATTTAGTCCATAACCGTTTTAATATTTCAGGGATTAAAAAGTATATTGTTTTGATTTTTCAGGGACTAAATGTGTATTTTAATCTTTCAGAAACCTAATTGTTATCTCAGTGATCTTTCAGGGACCAAATTGTTAGTTTATTTCTTTTCTTTTTCTCTTGAAATTAAATTAACAATTGCGTTTTTATATGGACCAAATAAATGAACATTATTTTTTATTTTTTCAGAATTGACCACTTCTTTAGTTCTTGTCTTTCATAGACTAGAAGGGTTAAATTGTTCTTTTCCTTGCATACTTGTATAAATACAAATCTCAATGAAATTGAATTCAATGTTATTAGAATTGGATCCAACCGGATGGTTCAACCAATCCAACCGCAAATGGGATTGAAGTATGAGTTGATTCAACTCTGAGAACTGTTTTAACAATTGAATCGGAAATAATCAGACTAAACTGTCAAAATCGAATTGGACTGATGAATCACTAAAGAGCCCAGCCCAATTCGGCCCTAATCGTATATAGTTCTAATTTAATTAGGGTCAAACTCAAAAATCTTATTTAAAATTGGCTAAAAAACTTTTAGCCCAACCCGACCATATTAGAGCTTAGAGCTAGTCCTATGGATTTTTTTATTATTTTTTTAAAATACAAATAGAATTAAAATTTCAATTATATAATTTCTTAATATAAATCAAAATTACTAAAAAAATTACAAGATAATATCACAAGTCATAAATTAGATAATTATTTAATATTTTTTAATTACAAAATAAAATTATTAATGTTAAAGTAAAAATGAGTGAAATATATGTATATATATATATTTCACAAAATTATTCATTATTTAACCGTTCATCACTTTATGATTTTTATTATCTTCCTTTGAAAAATCATTTTTGACATAATATTTATCTTTATTTGTATTTAAAAAATATATAAAATATTAAAAAATAAATTATTATAATAATTTAAATATTTTTTAATAATACTAAATAATTAGGGCTGACCCTAATAAAGCCCAACTTTAACCTTCTTTGACCATACTCTTATTAAGGTCCCGCACAAAAAACACAAATTAAAAAATTAGTTAATTTTTGTGACTCAATCCTAAATTATTTTATAAGGCTGTAGGTCAGTCCATAAGGCATAGCCGATTTTGACAACTCTACTAAAGAATCGTCCACTTCAATCAAAATATTAAAATCCACCCCTTAAATATTAATATTTTTCAATTTAATCTCTCAAAATCTTTTTCTCAATTTAGTCCCTCCAATTATTTTATTATCAATCTTAGTCCTTCTATATAAATTAATGTATTGTAATAAATTATCAACATATTATTTACTATGTCTATAATTACAATTCTAATATTTATATTTAAAATAATTAATTATTATTTATTATATTATTCAGTTCAACTATCAATTTGACTAATTAAACCGATTGAACCGTAAAATCGAATATCTTTTCAATTCATTGAATAGTTCGATTCTAATAACATTAATTGAATCTAATGAAAGAGACTAATATTCTATAATGCAACTTGTTATATCATACAACAAATGAGGTGGTATAATCTCTACTGTTTGATTGGTTTGAGAAACTACTTTTTTTTTTTCATTATTTCTTATAATTAAATTACTTAAAAACAGTAGGGATTATGCCAAAACCCAGTTAATATGATGCTTAATTTCACTCATCAATAGATAAAAGAATCCATCTGAATCAATACCCAAGCATGATTTACAAGAATCTTTTCTTCTAACATGGATTATAATAACTTTTGTAAAATACTTGTTTCCAATTTTACTTTCCCACTAGCAATAATGTTTTAAATTTCTCGTACTACGAAAGCCAAAAAGCCTTCATCTCAATTCATTTGTTTCCTTCTTCTCCGCGAAACTTTGGCGCTAAAATTTCAATCCCGCGACCTTCATCTCAGTTTTCCTTCTTCGTTTCCTCATCTTCCGCTAACATTTTCAAACCCTAAAATTTCACCTCCAATTTCATCTCAGTTTTCCTGATCCGATTTTGTGTTCGCAGAGGGTTTTGTTCGATTCACCTTCGTTAAGCATCCTCGCCGGTAAGCGTTTCAGCTCCAATTCGTAATTTCACCTTCGTTTTGTTCTGATTTTAGGTTTTGCTTCGATTAATTGTTTCGATTTTAGGAGTTTGATTCGCCGGTAAGCAATTCTGCCACCGTTTTCGGCGGCTGTTCGTGGTGGTGCTCTTACTTGGTTGTTCGTGGTTCGTTCTCTGTGTGGGCTGTGGCTTTCTCTGTTCGTTGCTGTGTTCTGCTCCTGCTAGTCTGCTGCTGCTCTCTGTTCGTTCCATTCGTCTTAGTTCAACANACCTTCGTTTTGTTCTGATTTTAGGTTTTGCTTCGATTAATTGTTTCGATTTAAGGAGTTTGATTCGCCGGTAAGCAATTTTGCCACCGTTTTCGGCGGTTGTTCGTGGTGGTGCTCCTACTTGGTTGTTCGTGGTTCGTTCTCTGTGTGGGCTGTGGCTTTCTCTGTTCGTTGCTGTGTTTTGCTCCTGCTAGTCTGCTGTTGCTCTTTGTTCGTTCCATTCGTCTTAGTTCAACACTCACATCCCCCAAGCTTTTCGTCAGTGGTAAGCTTTTTGGTTTTACAGTTTCGTTCCATTTGTTTTCCTATTTGTTTGCTGCTAGTCTGCTGCTGCTCTCTGTTCGTTCCATTCATCTTAGTTCAACACTGCTTTCCCCATATTTGTTTGCCTTATGTGTTAGACTTACTACAAATCATGATATTGAATGGCGAGTTTGAATGGCAGGGTAATGTGTTGATGGATGATTTCAAAATCAGGGGTAAATTTGATTAGTTTGATAAATTTTAAAGTGGAAAATAATTTACTAATGTAATTTAATTTATATATATATACTTTTATTATATGCTAATTGCTAAAGTTGAATAGAAAAATAGAAAAGAAAGTGAAGTGTGATAGATTAGTATTGATCTCTTTTCTTTTCAATTGGATCACTTTTAATTTATCTATAGCTTCTTCCTTCCTTCTTCCATGATTGTGCCTAAAATTGCTTTTGTACTCTATTTTTTCATGTTCCTTTTGTTTTTTATTTTGTATCTGTATTGAAGGCTGTCATATACTACAAACTGGTATAAATGCTAATAATTCTTGTCATTGTGTATTAATCTTAAGTTAGAAGATGGTTGTCTTTCTCTGTGAGATCTGTTTAGTAGTAAATTCTTTTTAAAATTTCTTCTATGACTGTAGTATGGTCTCCCTTTTCAAAAGTCATATCTTATCCCTAGAGTCACATTTCTGAATTTAGAAAAAGAATACATAAGTAAATATAATAATTAAAGCAGTTAAATAGTAGTGTAATGTATAATTCTATTGTGTGAATGCATATATATAAATTGTGCATTTGATACAACTTCAAAAAAACAGAACAGGTTGGTTCAAATTTTTTGGTAGTGTGCTATAATTTGGGGTGCTGAAAGAAACCTTACGAAATCCTCAGTAGAATTTTTCAATGGTTCATTATGTAATGTTCATGAATGATTAATACACATGTCCTAGAACTCCAAGTTTTGTAGAGGCTTGTCAAACAGTAAAAATATGGAAACTTTTTAACCAATTCTTGTGTTTTCTATTTATCCTTTTTATTTGTAGGTTTTGTCCTAATATGAGCATGGTGTTTTTTATTTATTATGTTCTTCTAATCCTAATTTCTATCAGTTTAAGCCTTATTGTCATGATTTATTACCCACATTTGAGTTTTCATAATTACTACTACACTTTAGTCAATACCACAGTTGGTGTCTTCACTGCATGCTTGACTTACTTGCACAGTGTTACAATCTGCACTTGAAAATATGATCTGCGGAGCTTGTTGTTTAATTTATATATTTTTTTGTCTTAATTCTCATTTATTATTAGTTCATAATTATTTTGGTTTAGTGCCTGCAAGTTTTATGAACTTCATCCAGTTATGTATATAATCTAATCAGTTGTATAATTGGACATTTTTGTTATCTAAGGTTGTCTTTCTTTTGATACTTTTGGCTGTCTACGCGTTTTGGACTGTCTATAGTCCACAAGATTTGTGAATAATGATAGTCATAGAAACTAGAGGGTGAAGCTGCCACTGCCAACTAAATGTTCAATATTAGATTTACTATTAAGTAATGAGATATTATATAATAGGTAAAAAGGAAACTGAGATGTTGCTGATATTTGTATGTTGTCATTATCATTATACTTGTGCTTCATTTTCTACCAAGATATGTCATTGAAAATCTACCTGTTATTGCCACTCTGTTCCTGTATTATTATTGTTATTATTTAAATTGAAGGACTGGTTGACTAAGTGAATTACTGTATGTATGATGTATCTATGTTTGTTTGTTATTTATTCTCTAGTTAGATGCCGTTGTTTGTTTAAAATTATCTTGGTTGTTAGAATCAGGGGTTTCTGTATGTTATGTTACAAAGGATATGTTTTATAATTCCATAATGTTTGTTACTTATTTTATCCATATTTTTTTTAAGATGGATAAATCGTGGATGCCACGAAACACATCCCAATATGTGGCAGAGTTCGAAGGATTTCTAGACTTTGCCTTTCAAAACTCATCTATCAATGGAAGAATAAAGTGTCCATGTAACCGTTGTGGGTTTAGAAATTTGGAGACTAGAGAAGTGGTGCATGAACACTTATTGCATAGGCAATCTCCATTAGGATATACTTCATGGATTTTTCATGGAGAGACAACAATGGTTTATCAAGAACCAGATAGATCACAAAATGATGACTGTAATAGCCAAGATGATATGGTTATTGATGATTTAATGCATCATATGATCTGTGATGCTTTTGGAATGGGTAGGCCTCCTACAAGTGAAGCTCCCACTGTGTTTCCTGAACTTGAAAGGGTAGTGCATGAAGGGAGCCAACATCAGAGCCAACAACAGAGGGACTTCAATGACTTAGTTCATGATTGCAATGAAGAACTTTATGAAGGTTGTTCAAAATACTCAAAGTTGTCATTCCTCATTAAACTTTATCACATAAAGTGTCTATCTAGAATGACTGATAAGGCTATGACTATGATTTTGGAGTTATTGCAAGATGCTTTTGAGCAATCAAAGCTTCCAAAATCATTTTATGAAGCAAAGAAAACAATCAACAAACTTGGACTTAATTATGTGAAGATTGATGCATGTCCAAATGATTGTATGCGCGCTATATTGGAAAGAAGATGAGATGAGAGAATCATGCAAAGTTTTTGGCCAATCCAGATGGAAAGATAACGGGAATTCTAGTAGTGGTGTTAAGACGAAAAAGAAGCAACCTGCAAAAGTTTTGCGTTATTTTCCATTGAAGCCACGATTACAGAGATTGTTTATGTCTTCCAAAACTGCTGAGGACATGAAGTGGCATGCTTCGGGTAATGATAGTGATGGTTCCATGAGGCATCCTAGGGATTTTGAGGCATGGAAGGCTTTTGATAGATTGCACACTGATTTTGCAAATGATCCACGGAATGTACGGCTTGGTCTAGCTAGTGACGGTTTTAATCTGTTTGGTGCAATGAGTACCAATTACAGCATATGGCCAGTGGTGCTAATGCCATACAACTTGCCTCCTTGGGCTTGTATGAAGCCTTCATCATTCATTTTATCAATGATAATACCAGGGAAGCGACAACGAGGGAATGATATAGATGTATACCTACAACCTTTGATTGAAGAGTTGAAAGAGTTGTGGAACAATGGGGTGGAGACATATGATTCCTCATCTAGTCAAGTGTTCACAATGCGTGCAGCGCTTATGTGGACAATTAGTGATTTTCCTGGTCTTGGAACTCTTTCTGGTTGGAACATTTATACTGGGAAGGCTTGTCCTTGTTATAACAAAGGACTTTGAAGAACATCGTCTCACTCATAGTAAAAAATGGTGTTTCATGGGTCATCGACGTTTTCTGGAAGCAGGACATAGGTTTAGGTTAAAACAAGTCCGATTTGATGGTAATGTGGAGACTAGGAATCCGCCCGTATTATTGTTAGGATCAGAAATTTTGGAACAAGTTAAAAATATTGATGTAGTACTTGGAAAGCCGCCAGAGCCGGAGCTGGAGCAAAATACAACAGGGAAAAGATCTCGTAGGAAAAAAAAAGAAAAAGGTTCAACAATGGAGGAAGAAAAGTATATTTTTTGAGCTTCCTTAATATTGGGAGTTTAATTTAATACGTCATAATCTTGACGTGATGCATATTGAGAAGAATGTGTGATAATGTGTTATATACACTTCTCAATGATGCTAAAAAGACGAAAGACCATCTAAATGCACGAAAAGATTTACTTTTCTTGGGAATTAGGGCAGATCTTTGGCCAGATGACAAATGAAAAGTTCGTCCTGCTTTATACACTTTGACGAATGCAAGTAAGGTTCAATTTTTGAACACATTAAAAAATGTGACTGTCCCTAATGGTTATTCAAGCAATATTTCAAGATGTGTTGGTGTTGAAAAACGTACAATTTCAGGATTGAAGAGTCACGATTCCCATATACTTATGGAGCAATTGCTACCTTTGGCAATGAGGAATGTGTTGCCTAACCATATATGTGCTGTATTAATGGATGTATGTTCATTTTTTAAAGTTGTTTGTGGGAAAGTGTTGGTTATCAGTGAACTTGACAAGCTTCAGAAACGAATTGTGGAAACTTTGTGCCACTTGGAAACAATATTCCCCCCATCGTTTTTCACAGTCATGGTTCACTTGCTTGTGCATTTGGTGGAGGAAGCAAAGGTTGGAGGACCTGTACATTATCGATGGATGTATCCTACAGAGATGAAAGAGATCTAAATGGATATGTCAAGTGTCCTTTTAAGCTTCAGTATAACATATTTCAACCCTTTTTGTTTCTAATTTTCACAGGTACTTGGGACGTTTGAAGTCCTATGTACGTAATAGAGCCCAACCAAAAGGATCTATAGCTGAAGCATACATTGCAGAAGAGTGTCTAACCTTTTCATCAAGGTATTTGGATGGAATCGAGACAAGGTTCAACCGTGTTCGACGTGTTGATGATGAACCTTGTGGATTTGGCTCTATCCAAGAGGAATCTTTGTTTCCCAAAATTGGAAAACCGGTTGGAGGTGGTGAATATTTCAATCTTACACCTAAAGAAAGACATCAAGCCCATCGATATGTATTGTTCAATTGTGAACATTAGGGCTGTTTAAATCCAATCCAATCCAAACTCAACCGATCAATCCAATCCAAACCGATCAAAACCGACCAAAACCAATCATCTAATTGGTTGAATTGGATTGAAAATGATGAAAACCGATTAGTTCGGTTCGGATGGTTTTGAAAACCAAAAACCGACCGAACCAAACCGAACTATATTAATAATTTAATTAAATATTATTTATATTATATTAAATAAAAAACA
>QANZ01030796.1:0-10851 GCA_003254925.1 Chamaecrista fasciculata | reverse complement strand
ATGGGATTAATTTTGAGCCAATTTATAGGATTAAAGTACTCCTAAAAATGTAAGATTCTCAGGACTAATTTTTTTATCCGTCTAAGAGTTTTACAAAATAAATAAATAAATTGTATCAAAGCAATCGACAAATTTCTGAACTTGAAAAACTATTCATGATTCATGAATGAGTGTATCAATATTGGGAATTTCAAATCGTATATAATTTTAATTTGTTTGCAATTTAAATTGATTAAAAAAATCTAGAATCATTTAGAATCAAAATATCATGTTAGACTCTTTGTATTGTGAGTCATTATTACTCAAATAATCCCACTATTTTTTTTCTAAAATTTTTTGTGATCCCTATCCTTTATGTCGTCATGAAGAATCTTTGCCACGTTTGTGTATCCTCGTGTTTTCTTCCATAACTTAATTATTATCTAATTAATTTCAAAGTGAATCTGAAATTATGAATACGGGAAAAGGAAAGTAAATTGAAAGATTAGGGTAATTAATTAAAAAGATCACTCATAGTATTATATACGAGAATGTGAGTGAAAATAATTGAGAATTGATTAAGACAAATTATTTTTTAATTGTAAATTGGTACTGAATCAATAAATCAGTTTATAAATAATTAAAATATACAACTTAGTATTTGAAATGTTGCAATTGTCAAAATTTAGTTCTTGAGTCAAATTCAATAATAAAAAATTACAAATTCAACATAAAATTAAGGATAAAAAATTATAAATTTATCAAAAATTAATGGATAAATAAAATATAAATTTAGGGACTAAATTGTTGATAATGACAATATTCCAAAGACTAAAAATTTGGGTATTTGGGTTATACAAAAATTGATACTCAGTATAAATTCATAAATTAAAAAGTAAAATTTTATTTCATCAATATTTTTTCTCATTAATTAATGGGGTCTGCTTTTGTTTCGCCATATTTTACTATGTAATTTATTATCTAATCAATTTCGTGATGACACTGTAATTATGGATGCCAAAAAGGGTAAATAAAATAAAAAATTTAGAGTCTAAATTTTAGACTAATTAGTTTTAAAAAATCACTAATAGTTATATAATTCGAGAGTCGAGAATCCATGAGCGATAATATAATTGCATTGACAATTAATTAGTGTGACCTTCTATTGCTCCTAATTAGTTGTGTTTTCCGTATAATTTTCATAAGCCAAAAAAAAAAGGGGTGCCTTTTGCTAATTAGTAATCAGTTCAATTTAATTATAGGGCAAGATTTCTTATATTTAAAATAAACACATGACATATCATTTTTTATAATCAATTATAATTAATAGAGAAATAATATCAAAGACAATCTTTTACAAAATCAATCATTATAAAAATATATATAATTAAACTTATGATTAAAAAAACTTTATTACAAATTAAACATAAGAAACTTTTATATATATATATATATATATATATGAGAGCCCACCCCTCATAAAAAAACAATTCTATTTTTTTAGTTCTCTCAACTCAAACGGAGTTCTCTCTCGCTGCTAAGGTACTACCTATATATAAGTATACGTCAAAGAGTTATTTTAATATTAATCATTTTTGTCCTTTATATTTCACATATATCTCTTTGAATCCTCATTTAATTGATCTTTAGTTTTTTGTTTTCTTTTGGTACAAATCATAAGTTTTTGTTAATTACATCAATTATTATTAATGAAGGCTCAAAAACTGTTGGCATCATGAAGTGTTACGACATCGACTTCAATGATATGAGCAGCCGCGATAAGTTCAAGATAAAGTTCATAATCTTCTCACTCCTTTCTTTTATTATTGTTAGCTTTGTTGTGACTTTTGCAACACTCGTGATAGCTTCACCTTTGCCTGAATTTCACTTAGAATCAGCTTCTGTGAGTCACCTCAATTATTCTACTTCACCTACACCTTTTTTCAACCTCATCATGAATGCTCATCTTTCTTTAAAAAATGGAGACTTGGGACGATTTGATTACTACGTTAATAAGAATATGACTGTGCTATATGGGAACTTCAGTATTGGTGATGGTGTAGTAAGCGGTGGCACTGTGAAAGGTAAAAAAACCAAAGGAATCGATGTTACACTCAACTTGAGCTCCGAAGTTAGTCACATATTACCTATTGATACTTCCACTTTCACCAAAGATATTGTTTCAGGCTCACTGGATCTCACCACCACCGCAGAACTTAAGGGTACTAAGTATGCTATGAATCTTTTCAAAAGGAGACGCACGGTTCGATTGGCTTGCATTTTCCATCTAAATTTCACCTCAAGTTCATTCCACGATATCCTATGCCTTTAGAAAACATTTTTGTTTTTACTTTTTTATGGTGTTCTTTTATTTTTGTTGAGTTTTAATTGTTGGAGTCAAATCGTCTTATAAGATTTGTGTCTACATATATCTTTTGGGGTGTAAGTATGACCATATTAAATTTTGATAAGTATCTATCGTTTGATTTTGATTTGATGAGCATCTCTTTCTATAAAATTATCTAAGATTTATTGATTCTATTTGCTTTAATAACCTAAAGTTTATGTTAATGCTACATATATATCTTTTGCATATTTTCGTATCACAAGTTCAATTTTACTGTTTTATTTCTATTTTAATATATAATCAATACTCAACTGAAATTAGAAAGAGATAATTAATAATATTAACTATTGGAGTGCCAAAAAATTACCCATCTATAATGTGTTAATTGAGGGCAGCATAAAATTATCATCATGTGGAAAAGGAAGAAAGCTAGGGTTTATACTAGATTGTCCAAGCAATATAGAAATGGTAGAGGGTTCCTTTCCACATATAGTCGTTTTTAGTTATATCTATGCTTATTGCCATAGGCTCTGCTAACTTCAGTTTGTAAAGTTATGTTATTGTTAAATATATAGCTAAATCTCATTTATTGAAAGAAGATATTGGAAATATGATTGATATCTTTAAATTCTCAAAGCACCCGCTTTTGTTTAGTTTGCAAGGTTTGTCCTAAATTTAAGAAGGGTGGCATATTAATATGGGCACTTTCTAGTTTTACCAAAATAATATATATATATATATATTAAAGGTAAATTAGTGATTAAACACTTTGTGCATGACCAATTTAGTTTCTTTTTTGGAAAAATAAAAGGAAAGAGAAGAGAAGAGAAGAGAAGAGGATTATTATGATTGTGAATACCGATGAGAGAAGAAAAGAGAAGTATCGAACCAAGCATCAAACCAATTTAGTGTCAATAAAAAATTTGATTTTAACTTATTTGTTAATATAATAACAATTTTATTAAGATTAAAAATATATATACATATATATATATTAATGTAAAATTAATAAAAAAATAAGTAATAGGTACATTATACATTTTGTACAATAAAACAATAATTTGAAAACTAATACTAACTATTGAATTGATCAAATGTTGTCATTGACTTAATAATTGAACCAATCAAATTAAAAAATTATTATATACACAATAAAATTATACAACACTTTAAAGTGAAATAAAATACTATAGATAATTTAGTTTTAATTATTTTTTAATTACGTTAAAGATTAATAAAAAAATCTGATGAAAATGTAAATCTTTAATAATTATAAAAAAATATTATAAATAGTAAATCATTAAATAAGTTTATTCTATTAATACCAAGTCCATACTTAAAAACTAATAAAAGAACTTAGTAAGCCATAAAATTATAAAAGGTTAAAGGTTCATTTTGGTCCTAAATGTATACCCTAATGTTCATTTTGGTCCATTATATTTCAAAATGTTCAAATTGGTCCTAAATGTTGGCAAAATGTTTCATTTTGGTCCAAACTATTGAATATGGCTCATTCAAGTTCAAATGTGACGAGTTTAGAGCTACGTATTGTTCTTAAAGAGTACTTTCTCTATTTAGTTGGAGCTGGTCAAATTGGTCCTAAATGTAAACTGCTCGTTTTATGGTCAAATAAGTAAAGTTTATCACATCTCTCTTGTTTCAAATTCAAATGCGACGAATTCAGAGCTGCGAGTTTATCTTAACAAGTCCTTTGAACTTGAAATGAGAAACAAGAGAAATATGACCAAATTCAATAATTTGAGACCAAAATGAAACATTTTACCAACATTTAGGACCAAAATGAAACAATTTGCTAACGTTTAGGACCAATTTGAACATTTTGAAACATAATGGACCAAAATGAACATTAGGGAATACATTTAGGACCAAAATGACCCTTTGACTGTAATATCACCAAAAGTTAGTAAGCCATAAACTAAAAAGAATGTTTTAACAAAACTGAATTACAATGTAATGTACTCGTGAAGCTGTTACACAAAAGCAAATTAGTTTCTGTACAAGAACAACCTTGGAAATCCTTATCAAACATTCTTTTCTAGCATATTTCATAGGTTTCATATCATGTGACCAGTGAGGAAATATTCTACTTGAACAGATGAGCAAGATCAGGATCATCCAAACTCACATCCAACCATCCATTCAACTGCATATATTCAATGTAGTGATCTGGAGGCTTCACGGCACGATTGCGAGTAGGGTTAAAGCCGTGAATCCTCGCAATATCTCTGGCAAGCCATCTCATGTACGCTCGATCCAAAGGAGGGGGGATCTTCAATAATATCACATCTTCCTTTTCTTGTTTTGCTGGTTTGTTTCCCATGCCAAAATAAGCTGATGAACTTGATAAATGGACAACAAAGGAGTTAGTCTATGAAAAGAAGGAAAAAGTATATAGCAAAATATGAAAGTAAACAGATTCGATGTTTTGCAGAAAGAACAAGTTGGAACCTATTTCCCTAAGCCCTTAAATGTTATGTCTTTGCTCATAAATTTTTTTAAAAATAGAACCCATAATGTTGGATAAGAATAGATTCTTGTTATCCTATACGTGCCCGACCTACAACATGATTAGACAAGGCTTATCACCTCATTATCTTGATCTTGAATGATCTTATAATCAAGATCATGATCTTGATGAATGATGACCATGATCATAATAATAAGAAAGCATGCTCTATTCAGAGTTATCCTACTAGTAGTAACCTGGAATCCTAACCCTCCTCAGGAAATCGTTTTTCATGCACGGATGAGGTTGTTTTCTCAGTTTAAGATATCATTTTTCTTTTTTTTTGAATTTTAAGCCTATTCCAAATTCATCCTCACCCTTCCCAATGTTTAATTCAATGAGGAAAAACATAAAATGGTCAGACTTAACATTAAAGTAAGACAGATCATTCCAAAACCAACTAGGTAGTGAAACCCCAAAAATGAATGGTGAGATGTCAAAACCACAAACGAGATCATGGAAAAGAAGGACTATATATGACCAAATTACAATACAATGGCATCATCCATGAACCATACCTTTTCAAGTCTTAATCTGTATTCCAATATAATTGACTCCTAGATATTTATACAAATGCAATTACCAGCACTGATTTTTAAATACCTTCCAAAACACGCAACATACACTTACGGGTAGAGGAAGGAATTAGGGGATGTACATTGTCAGGTATAAGGCAGCCACTGAAATACACAAAAAACAGCCCTACTAGATATTTTGCCTGACATCATAATCTACATAAGATTTATGCATTTTTCATTGTTTCTGTTTGCAAATCGACAAAGGAGAAAATCCTCCAAAAGGATACAGAACCTTGTTATTTCTTGAGCACCTCAGAGTCCTAAAATTTAAATGGAGAAGTGTAGGGAACCGCTACCCTTACCCCTGCTACCGAAGCAGATAGATTGCATGTCTGGTTTGATTTCGAAAGTACTTTTGGTTCTCTCCAAAATTACCTTTTAGTTATGATTGGATGAAGTATTTTAAGAGGGGAAAGTAATTTTTATAGGTTATTGCTCTTCAGAACATAAAAAAAAAAATTGGAAGAAAGTTATTCAATTACATCCAATAATTACTTACTCCTCTTGAATTACTTCATCCAAACTCAACATTAGTCAAAAGTAATATTCACAATACTATTATCCTAATGTATCACTCAACCATTCCAGCTTCTGTTAGGGTCCCAGTCCATATCATCATATACCTGAATAACACATAACAACCTAATAGCACCCATACACCCATCTTTTGTACCAATACATCAAAACAGTTTACCAGCATGCTTCACTTGATATTTTAAACACAATTCAGCCAAAATGATAGACAGTATACAATGGAAGCTTAACTAAAATATGAAAAATAAGTGCCAGAAACAGCAACAAAAGAGTGATAGCAAAGGTACAGTGAGCAAGAAAAAAAAAACACATATTACAAATGAACTAAATACTAATAGTGTAACAAGAAATACAAATTGTTAGCCCTTTTGCTGCCATGTTTCTTCCCATTAACTAAAAAATGACATGAAGTTTTTCAGAAATAAAAACAAACTAGCACAAACAGAATATGTCATTCAAGCACGGTACTCGCCTATTGTATTCCACTCCATAACTTGCGAACCATCATCGAGGAATTAATGGTAATAAAAACTCACCGATTTCTCTATTTTCCCCCACGTTCATCGAATACAACTAAAATAATCTTTCAAACACTTAAAGCCAGCATCAAAATCATTAAAAGAAAGGACGGACGAATCGTACAAACCTGAATGGAGCCCTTAAAATGATTCAAGTATTGTGATTTTGGCGTTACAGAAGCTGGGTATTTCCGAAAACCCTCTGTGAAATTAGATGTGTTTCCAAGAGAAAGTGAAAATTGGCGAAGGAGGCGAAGATAGATAGATAGATAGATAGATAACGATTTCAATTCTTAAGAGGAAACATATTATTTGGTCCCTCTTTTTTCACAGTTTCAACTATTTGGTCCCTGCATTTTCAAAATAGGCTATTTAGTCTCTCAAAAATTAGAATTGTCAACTCGTTAGTCCCTGCAATCTATCTTCGTTACTAACATTGACGACTTTCCCGTTAAGTGCACACATGTAACACGTTAAATGCCACACATTTAACTATTTGGGACTACATGAGGTTTGAGATTTGGGAATGATTCAATAGTTTACGCCTTATGGAAGCTTCACGTGTAATACAAATATTTGAGTCTGATTCAAGTTTAGACCGATTTAATTGTGTTAGTTTACGCCCTGCAATCTATCTTCGTTACTAACATTGACGACTTGCCCGTTAAGTGCACACATGTAACACGTTAAATGCCACACATTTAACTATTTGGGACTACATGAGGTTTGAGATTTGAGAATGATTTAATAGTTTACGCCTTATGGAAGCTTCACATGTAATACAAATATTTGGGTCTGGTTCAAGTTTAGACCGATTTAATTGTGTTTGTTGGTCCGGTTTGGGTAGTTTAGGTGATTAGAAAGCCAAAGTGGTATTTAACGGTGCTGCGTAAGCATTTAACGTCTGATAGTTGACGATTATGATAAATGAGGGACTAAATAGTTGACATTTTTAATTTTTGAGGTACCAAATAGTCTATTTCAAAAATTCAGGGACCAAAAAGTTGAAACTGTGAAAAGAGAGGGATCAAATAGTAAGTTTCCTCAATTTTTAATTACACTCTGAATCCTGAACCACTGGGTCAGACCGCCAAAAACCTTCAAACCCGGTTCATAATTAACTCGGACAAAAACGAAAAGAACCTGTGTGTATTAATGATAGAGCAAACATACAATTTAGACAAAAACTCTAATTTCGTCCTCAAATATTACATTAATTGTCAATTCCGTCCCCAATTTTTTTTGTTATCAATTTTTTCCCCGTTATTTTATATTTTGGTCAATTTTATCTATTGACTAACTTCTTTCAATAAATTAACAACAGACTGCATCTTGTTTTTCAATCTGAATTAGAATTTGAGTTTGAGTAAACTATCAAATTAGTACCTAAATTTTTGCTCGGTTACAGATAAGCCCCTGGATTTAGATAATANGACATGAGTTTAACCCACGCCGTAAGCCTACCCATATACATACCTAAACACAAACAACTTCAACGCATAAATTGAGTAATACCTCAATTAAAAATCTCATTACAGTTTGCATAACAATATTATTCATAATTCGGAACAACTAGCTATAGTTTTGTCAAACTTTCCAAATAACATCATCATAAAGAGTAAATCAAGTAGTTAAATCAAAATTCCCAAGACCCCTCTCTAAGTGCTAGTGGAGCTGACAAACTAGAGAATTAAAGACTTTTGCCAATACATGACTACCCACACGGACAAAGTGTGGGCCTTGATTCAGCTTCCTCTTAATGCGGAGTAGATGTCTAACCTGTACCTGTATCAGAAACTAAAGGGGAAAAGGGTGAGTCATAACTCAGTGAGTGACTAACCCATTCCGTTGTGGTGCACGACGGTACTACATGGGGGAGAGATAGCCATATATCAATCATTTCAAGTAACAACAATTTCAATAACAGCAACATAAAATGATACGGAAAACAAGACCCTCAGTACAATATAGTAGTCAATGCAATCAAGAACAAGTATAAAAGTAAACCATGTCAATTCTTATATTCGTCCGTCTCAACCCTTCTTGGGAAAAGATCAACAAATCCGTCTCGACCCGACATTGGGGAGTAATCCGTCTCCACTCGTGCATGAGGAGTAATTCCATAGTCCGTCTTGACCCATCACAGGGGAGCATTCGCAAACACAATCAAATTCACATTAGCTATGATACATTCAGTAGTGATTTTCAAACACTTAAAAAAAATTCATCATCAATAGTACGTTCAGAGATTGTAAATGCACATTGCCAAACACTCAAACTTTCTAATTCCATTCAGGTATCATCCAAGTTAATTCACAAAATTGACATCAAACAATCATCAAACAATTCCTCAACAGGACAAAAATGAGAAGCCACTCACCTCTCTCTCAGAAGAATAGATGACTACGCCTTTCTGCAAATGGGTACGAGGAATCTAAGACATAATCATAATTTAAAACCTCAATCAATATTACAATCCAAAAATCAAAACCTAGAGACCCAAAGGTCTAACCATCACAATACTATTAGTCTAGTATCTACAAAACTAGTTTACTTAGAACACTTATTTGAAATTATCTTATTCTTACTTGCCCTTACTAGGAATCTCTATAAGACCTACAACCAATAAACCAATGATAATTCATTTGGGGGTGCAACCACTATTTTAAAATTCATAAAAAAAAATCTAGCTAATAATATTATCCTCTTGGAGGACGCAAAACACAATTCCACTACAATAAATTAGATTACATTCTAACTACATAATCCATTCAAGAATATGAATTGGACCCACCAATTTCACATATATCATGGTTTGGATATAAACTTTCTAAGTGGTTCTCTTATATCTTATAAGCATGGGCATTTCAATACACTTGTTAAATGGACTAGATTTCACACAATTCGTATCTTTCTAACAACGTTTTTTTTTCCTCTATGGTTCATAATGTATGTATATATATGATAATTATCTTACGCCACACAAAACAAAAATGGTAGATTGAGTTACTATAGAAAAATTAGACTTCATAAGTTTTAGGGATCAAAGAGGAGAGAAAGGGATTAGAAAACACACACACCCAAAGTCTTGACGAACGGAACAGCGACGGGCCACCAGATCTGGTCGGCGATGAAGGTTGGGTGGTGTTTGACGACGGCGAAGCACCCCTGTGGTGGCAACAGCGGCAGATCAACGGAGATGCAAATCAACAGTAAAGAGAAAGAAGAAACAAAACCCCGTGCTTGTGTGTGATGTGGCGTTAAAAATATTTTAAAGAAGATATAGGCTGGATCTTTTTAAAAGATATCAGGGCTGACGTGGGGATTTGGCAAGAGGGAGAGAATCGGATTTCCTTTTCAAAAAGGAAGGAGGAAAATTCCAAATTTACACCTTGAATGTTTAGTTTCTTCTAACTAAGTCCTTGAACACCAAAATTTTCAAGGGAAGTTCTTTTGTTTAGTTTCTTCCAAATTTACACCTATTAATTTTCATTTATCACTCAAAAGTGTCACATGTCAAATCCAAAATAAATTCCAATAAGATTTTATTTAATCTTGTTCACTCCCAAATCTTTAACAAAATCTTTGAAAAACATCTAGACTCCAAAAATGACCTTTTAAAAATCCAATTTTTATATTCCAATGACTTTAAATTCTTATTATAAATTTCTAAATCAATCTTTAAAATTTTGGGATATCACAACCCTAAACCCTAAATCCTAAAACCCTAAAAAATTTAATTTGAGCAATTAGGTCTCTCACTCATTCTTATCCCATTATTCTCAATTCCCTCTCTTTTCATCATCTTCATTCATTTTAGTCTCAAACCCTCAAAATAAAATTGTAAAGTGTCCCAAAACTCTTCCAAACATTCCAATTTAGTCCTTAAAAGTATTAAAAACCCTAAAACCTAAACCCTAAACCCTAAATTCTA
Organism: Chamaecrista fasciculata; assembly: GCA_003254925.1. Classification (NCBI taxonomy): domain Eukaryota; kingdom Viridiplantae; phylum Streptophyta; class Magnoliopsida; order Fabales; family Fabaceae; genus Chamaecrista; species Chamaecrista fasciculata. Next base: position 434 of record QANZ01030796.1, on the reverse strand, counting down.
AACCCTAAAACTATAAACCCTAAAATCTAAACCCTAAACCCTAAAAAAAATCTAATTTGGGTTCATTCATTTTATGCCATTATTTTCAATTTATTAAATCAGAATTAAAAAAACATTTTAGTCCCTGAACCCTAATTTCTTCATCTTCATCTTCTTCCTCATTCCTCTCTCATCTTTCATTCCTCACCGCCGATCCTACTGCTTCAACCAAATCCTCAAACTTCAAAATGGCTCGATTCTTCAAATCCTTAAACATTCTCTCGCTCGATTCTTCAATTTCTGGGTTTGATTTCAAGTTCACAACCATTTTCGGCGTCGCGAGATACATTCATTTATTTCTTTGGGTTCGAATTCGAATTGGGGGAGAAAATTTGGGGTTTCTTTCGATTTTGAAGAAATTCCGAAAGAATGCCTGCGACTGATGATGAAAACTC
>QANZ01030783.1:163802-185451 GCA_003254925.1 Chamaecrista fasciculata | reverse complement strand
TCGAAGGATGTAAACCCAAAACTCAGATGATGCAAAGCCAACCTCAAACCCAGACGGCGGAGGAAATTTCTGAACGGTGACAGTGAGCAGGCCGTCTTCGCAGACGGCGGAAATGGCATCGGTGTTAGCATTCTCCGGCAGCACGCAACGGGGTTTTGTGGCCTTAGGGTTTAGGGAGAAAAGAGGAAAAACACACCTAGGGCTCGGAAATGCAGTGAATCACGGCGAATGCATAGGCGAATAGCCGAGAACGGAAACTCTGTTAATCAGCACTATGAAACAAAATGAAGGAGAAGTGAGGCAGAAGCTTACTCGGCAAACATGCGACGGCGGCTGGAATCGAAGACAAAGATGACCGGAACTCTGGAAATTTGAGGTGAATCGCAACGTTGAGATGAGAAGAGCGTTGGATGTGGCGAAGAGGAAGAGAAATTTTTCTTCAGAGTGGCCAAATGATGAAGCAGGTGGGGAAGAGAATGGGTATGTGAGGATGATGAAATGGGTATTTGAAATTTGAATTGGAGAATGGGGTGAAACGTGAATTGAAGAAAAGAATTTGTGGTGGAGAAGAAAAGCGAATTTGAAATTTGAATTGAATTGAAAAAATTCAAAAAAGCAAATGGAGAAGCAATGTCAATTGGCGGGAGAAGAAAATTGCAAGCAAAATGGCGAGTGAAAGTTGCAGCGTACAAAATGGCGAGTGCCAAGCAACGCGCCACAGAATTCCGACACGTGTGAGGCGCAAAAGCTAAAAATGTAGAATATATTAGATATTAGATATTAGATATTAGATTAGATTAGATTAGATATTAGATATATATATATTATTTTTAGAATTTAGACCAATTAATAATCAATTTCAGACCAGCTTCAGGGATTTTATATAGTTTTAACTTCAGGTGATCCTTCGGCTTATAAATCAAAGCTTGAGATTTCTTTTTCTTTTGTCTGGGTCAGTGACGCTTGTCAATTGTTGCAACAAATGATGTATAATTGATTACTGACACGAGATTTTCAATTTCCTTTCCTTCACTTTGGCTCATATAGGATATAGCAGTAGTCATTGAATTGATTAAAAACTAAGTAATTTGTTTTTGCAATTAAAGGGTGCCAATGTATATGTTCTCCTTTCGATTGAGCAATAATGATTGATTTCAACGCGTGAATTGGATTTTTTATAGTGAATAATTATTATTTTTTCATTAATTAGTAAATATCATTAGCATCCAAATTACGAAATGTGAATTGAGGAATTTTATCAACTAAGATCTAAGTCAGATTTAAATAAATAAAAATATACTTAAAAGAGTTGTTGAGTAACACTCACAATTTCTTTTTCTTTTTCAAAAACATAATAGAGATGATAAATTTTTATTTCTTAAAATAACTTGTACTTTTTATCCATGTACTTCATTCAATTTGTGAAACTAACAAGGAGTTTAGGACTTTAGGTAAATGACAATAGGCTAAAGTCTCAAATTGGTCCCTTATGTATGGGATAGGTTTCAAATTGGTCCCTTATATTTTATTTGTTTCATATTGGTATTACATGTTTCCATGATGTTTCAAATTGATCTAAAAAATACTTATGTAGTCACATCTCTCTTATTTCAAGTCTATATGCGACAAATTCAGAGCTACAAATTTCTTTGGATAAGTACTTTGACTCTTTGAGACCATCAACAAACGGGGTTGAATCGAGTCCTGAAAGTGGGTAACTCATTTCATGGTCAAACAAGTAAAATTGGTTATATCTTTTTTGTTTGAAGTCTGAATACAACGAATTTGAAACTATGTGCTAACTCTTGGCCAGTTAAAATCGCTAACAAATGCGATCAGATCGTATCTCAAGAGCATTTTTGGGACCAATTTGAAATAACATTGAAACATATAGGACCAATCTAAAACAAATGAAAGATAAGGAATCAATTTGAAACCTACCTCATACATAAAGGACCAATTTGAGACTTTGGCCGATGACAATCAATACTAAACCCTTTCAAGACTTGAGAAAAAATAAAAAGACACAACTACAAAAGGCACTTATATATATGGAGGCTTAGTTGAAAGACAACAGTAAGGCCCAGCCCATTATTCTGACGAACGCAGAAGCTAAAACCTAAAAGATATAAAACCCTCGTTAACCTGGTTCCATTGCCGCCTCTATCAAAAAAATCCCTAACCTTCACACTTTCTTTCTTCCTTCCTTCTTCACTCTCCATCTTGCAGCAATGGCCGCCGCTGCTCGCCCTCTCGTCTCTGTTCAATCCCTTGAAGGCGATATGGCCACTGATTCATCTCCCACCATCCCTCTTCCCGATGTCATGAAAGCATCAATCCGTCCCGACATTGTCACTTTCGTTCACTCCAACATTTCTCGCAACAGCCGCCAACCCTACGCCGTCAGCCGCAAAGCCGGCCACCAGACCTCCGCCGAATCTTGGGGTACCGGCCGTGCCGTCTCTCGTATCCCTCGTGTTCCCGGCGGCGGTACTCACCGTGCCGGCCAGGCTGCTTTCGGAAACATGTGCCGTGGTGGTCGCATGTTTGCTCCTACCAGGATTTGGCGCCGCTGGCACCGTAGAGTCAACGGAACTCAGAAGCGTCACGCCGTCGTTTCGGCAATTGCTGCATCGGCGGTGACTTCTCTGGTTATGGCTCGCGGTCATCGGATCGAGACGGTCCCCGAAATGCCTTTGGTGGTTAGTGATTCCGCCGAGGGAGTTGAGAAGACGAAGGATGCGATCAAAGTTCTGAAGCAGATCGGTGCTTTTCCTGATGCTGAGAAGGCGAAGGACAGTCACGCGATCCGTCCTGGAAAGGGAAAGATGAGGAATCGTCGGTACATTTCTCGGAAGGGTCCTTTGGTTGTGTATGGAACTGAAGGAGCTAAAGCTGTTAAGGCCTTCAGGAACATTCCTGGTGTTGAGGTTGCCAATGTGGAGAGATTGAATCTGCTTAAGCTGGCTCCTGGTGGGCATCTTGGGAGGTTCATTATTTGGACCAAATCTGCGTTTGAGAAGCTCGATTCAATTTATGGATCGTTCGACAAGCCGTCGGATAAGAAGAAGGGTTACCTTCTTCCCAGAGCTAAGATGGTCAATTCTGATTTGGCTAGGATTATTAACTCTGATGAGATTCAATCCGTTGTGAGGCCCATCAGAAAGGAGGTTAAGAGGGCTCCATTGAAGAAGAACCCGCTCAAGAACCTGAATGTTATGTTGAAGCTGAATCCATATGCCAAGACTGCTAAGAGGATGGCTCTGCTGGCTGAGGCTGAGCGTGTGAAAGCAAAGAAAGAGAAGCTCGATAAGAAGAGGAAGACCATCCCCAAGGTGAGCTATAACTCTTTTTCCTTGCTTCTGTCTATAATTATAATCTATAATGCTGAATTGATTATTGGGTTTCTGTGGATTGTTATATGCCTGATTAATTACCTAAACCCTAAATTGTTGTTTGTCCTAAAAGTTAATAGGGTTATTGCAATTGACTCATCTTATGTAAGAAAGTTATTGTACATATGCATTCAAAAGTCTGTGTAAAGCTTAACACGCGTCACAAATCACAATACTTAAAAATTACACTTGCACCCATCAAATTTTGCGATGGTATTTTTAAGTGTACTAAGAGATGTAACTTCAAATCACCTATAAATGCTCTGCCTTTAGTTCTCTTGCGTTTTGTCTAAGTTAATTTTAGGACACGTAGAAGAGCCTTTTGATCTGTTGATCAATTACGAAGTTGTGTATTAGTAAAAATTAACATCTGCCTCACTCAGTAATTCCATGATGGTTAGCCATTAGAGTTGATTTAGAAATTACATTCCATTTGTCTTCGCTGATTAAGCATGTTTGCATCTGTTTAATTTTTGGTTTGAAGACTGGACAAAATAAATGTAATTGTGCCTTGTCTATTGTTACATGAGATTACAGTATACTCTGTTTTTGTTTTTGGGTCACCGATTTGTTTATTTTGTTTCTATTTTGCCCTTTACCACAGGAGGAGGCTTCTGCCGTCAGGGCTGCTGGGAAGGCATGGTACCATACTATGATCTCCGACAGTGATTACACAGAGTTTGACAACTTCTCGAAGTGGTTGGGTGTATCTCAGTGAAATCTTTTGCTTCTGGACATTTAAATTTTGTTTTGTTCGTGTTAACTTTTGAGTTTTAAGACTGCATTGAAAACGGGAGATAACTCATGGAATTGTTCTCCTTTGTTTCTCTTTTTCTTGTTTTCTGGTTAGATGGAAGAACTTTATTTATTATAACAAGAGTTAAATACTAGAGCTTTTTAATGCTATTCAGCCCTTATTCAAATGATATGCGTTGCTTATTTAAACATCGACGTTCTGCTAGTCCAGTTTTTGGCTATGACTGCCAAGACGAATCGCTTCTTATTGAATGTTTGCTCTTGTTAATTTTGATATTTGCATGTTTACAAGTTAAAAGAAAACTGGGGCAAAAAATTGCCTGAGATAAATCCTTTCGATATTATTGTTTCCGCTTATTGTTAAACTATTACTAGACATCCGCTAGTTGGGTTTTTCCCCTTATTTATCGGCTAATTTGTGTTTATCAACTGGTTTGTATTGTGTGTGCCGAAGTATTGACATGTAACTCAATTTTAAACCCTAGATTAAGTTGTTGCCTTGCTTTCAAAGACATTATATATTTATATATATGTCGTTAAAGCAAGTTGTAGTTACAGGAAAGCAGGATACAAGGGTTGAGAGTTGAGACCAATTCTTAATGTATACCCAAAATTAACCCAAAAGAATAATACAAATAGGAATCAAAGAATTTTTTTTTAATAAAAATTACCTTTGAAGAAATTAATTGTTTTTTACTATTATATTACTGCACTATTTATATATAGTAATGACAAAAATGGTTTTTACAAACGTTAAGAGGAGAAAGTGTCTTCGCACAGAGTACTGGTATTGAGTATTGACAGATCAGATTTTCAGTAAACAACAAATATCATATACAACTTTTTAATCTCTCAAATTGACCAGCTGCATTGGATGAATTTGTAATAAGGAAAGTTAGACGCGCTCCCTAAATCTCGATGAAGGGATTCAGGAAACAAATTTGTAGGTAGTTTAGGACACTGATATATTCCTCTGAAGTCTGAACTCTGTTTCATGACTTCCATCCAAATTCCAATGCTGAGACCGAAAAGCAAAGTGGTGGGTAATACCCTCTTCAACTCCTAAGAACATACAATATATATATAAATAATACCCTCTTCAACTCCTAAGAACATACAATATATATATATATATATTTGAAGTCAAAATTCATCTTCGTCCACTGAATACAATATCCTCTGTGCATTTTGAAAAACAGGAGAACCTTTCCTAGTCCTTTCAACTATCTTCCTAATCAATTGCCGTTCCATCTCATAATCAAAACGACTATTTTCATCTCCAGTGACTACATTTAATTTAGAAACACCAGAGCTTTGGCCTTCCAACATTGTCACCTTATTGGAAGCAAATTCTCTGGACATTTTTCCTCCATGAGTTGCAGAACCATTTGACCCCCCATGTTGAATTCTTGATACACTCCAACCATGTGAGTTTGAACTTTCTTCACAGTCAATATCGTGAATGCTTGCCGGTGAACCCTCTTCTGACTCGTCTCTTTTTACTAATTCTTCATAAGCCTCATTGTATGCATCCAGAGCTTCACCTGATAAGTTCATAACCAGAGGATGGTCACAGTCTTCATTTGCTGATGAGCGTTCTGTAGTAAGGTGACAATGTTCTGCTTCCATCATTTGCACTTTCCTCTGGCTATTTTCAAGGGCAACCTCGAGCTCCTTAACTCGTGCCTCAAGTCTCGACTGTATAACTTCATGCAAACGCAGACTCAATTCATGGGGTGAAACTGCATAAGTTCCAGGAAGTGGTGTGGGAATATCAGTGGCATCCTCATTTGATTCTGAACGTGGAAAAGCTTCCCCTTGGACCGTGTCAATTCGCAACTCACCTTGAGCAAAATCTGCTTCGTAGTCTGGATCAAGCTGCAGGAGTTTGTGCACCATTAAAATCCATTGGACACATTTAATGTTAATTAAGAAGGTAATAGAGAAAACCACAGGAGGCAAAAATCACATTTAAAGCTCAACTGACCTTGAATTTCAGATAAATTAATTGAAAGGAAAGAGAAGATAACACACATTTAAAGCTCAACATACCAAAAAATAGGCTATATTTGATTTATGGGAGTATACGAGAAGATCTAGCTGAGCAAGAAAGTCTTTTCTGTCAATCAAGAACTCTTTAATGTGGATTTCAATGGTTTGTCAGTGAAACAAAATGAGGAGGGATCGAAAATAAGAGGACTAAAATTTATACATAATTTTTTTCTTGGTTGATCTAGACTCAACCTCGCGCACCTGGCTATAGTGCGAGAATCTCTCAACGACCTTACTTAAAGGTTACCAAGCTACTTACCACTTGGGCCAACTTTGAGTTGGTAAATCTATAGGTAGTTTGTTCAATGATACATTGTTAATTTTCTTTTCCTCCTCTTTTAATATCCCAAACAAAGGACCACTGTCTTCCTTGCTTAGAGTCAGGGGTAGACTTTATGTTGTCTTAGCCTAAGACCAATCATTACCACATAGCTCATGACATCAATCAAGGTTTCTGAATCCCTAAAATGCCACAACTACTCCAAATAAAAAAGAGTAAACAAGAGAAAGGCTACAATAAAAATTGAAATTTGAAAGTGTGTTTCACATAGAAGGTGAGATTAAGGTACGTAATTTGTGACTTCCGAAAATAACCAAAAAAAAAAAAAGTATGGATGTACTACGTTTTCCTGCTTTGCGTCCAATGCAAGGTTTTGCCAGGACATTACAGTTAGTGTGACAATAGCAATTCCTAATAAAATAGAAACTAAATGAAGCTGAAGCCCATCCTGTAGCATAATATTTACTAACCAGGTATTAAAGTAATTGGTACAATTAGCTAATTTAACACTCAAACATTAAGAATTATGACTCGTAACTGTTATCTATACTTATTGTAAGGCTATGATACTGAAATAGATCTGAAAATCAACGGCAGACCAAGGTCTTCAAAATGTATTGTATTCAGCCTATGTATGCCAATATAATCATGATAACACTAACCTTCAAAATCCACATGCCAACTTCCATATCATACCAACAACAATCATCACATTAAATTATCAAATAGAAAGTGCAGTGATATACAGCAAAACTCCATGCATGTCATGGTGCAGTGAACACCAAAAAGATAGTAAACTCTATAACTGTTCTGTTCTCCTTTTTTGTTCATTATGTTTTCTTCCTTTGTTGAAATAAGAACAAGATACAGGAGGTCATCAGAAGCAGAAGGTCTTTAAAAAAAGAAATAAATGTCTGATAGGAGCATATAAATCCAAAAAACTGTGTACAGCTTTTGAGCCAGTTTTTTCTATTTATTAAGATATGTTAACTAAAGTCATAAACATGCTGCTTTAAGTTTGAGAAGATAAGAAAAACCCTATGCCATATGAAAGTTGCTAGCAAATACAAACACAAGACTTCAAATCAAAAAGGGAAATTTTCTTTGTCCTTCCACCACTACCTAACATGAGATCTATCTATTTATGATGAGCAATAACATAACACCCATGAGAACAACCATATTCCCAGACCATACCAATTGGCATTGCATATAAAGACATGATGCGTGCAGTACAATTATGCAATTACTTGAAGATGCAAAGTTAAACATGTAAGCTTACCTCAACAAGGTCGGATAATCTTCTGTCGAGGCCAGATGTATTCATGTTCAATCCCAATCTCTCAAGTTCAGCTTCAAGCTCAGCTTCGATTTTGCTCATAGATCCTGAACTTTCGTCTTCCCTCTGATAATATAATTCCTTGCTATCATTTCTTAGAGAGTTACCCATATGCCTTTCAAGGGAAAACCCATTAAGCTCCTTTTCATAAAACGAATTATTGCACGTGTCCTGTGAACCATAATTCTCATTATTTAACTCTTTCACTGTCACTGAATCTTTCATTTCGAGTTCCTCTTGTAGATCTTGAACCAAGTGTTCAGTTTGCTTTAACAGGTCTCTCAAACTGTCAACTTCTCTTTTACTTGCCATCATGGAAATTATTATCCCGAAAGAAATTCCAAGACTGAAGATAAACATAGCATCTGATGATTAAATAAGTGTCAGCACATGTAGTTAACAAAGTAAAGACACACATTTTGCATGACACAAATCAATTACCTGATACATGAGCATGATATCATCTTACGAAAGAACCTAATTCATTTGAAGGTTATTGTCTGGGATAGAAAAGCTAGCTTTGGTCAACATGTTATCTCACCCTAGCCCATACATCATTTTTATGGAGGAACAATGACAACGTTTAACTGAGTGTTTGGATGTCACTTCTCGGGAGAAGTATGAATAGTGAAACTAAACTTTTCAGCAACTTTTAATGTTCAAAAGATTGTAAATAAATAAAAACATGAGTCTCATTCTTGGGGACTACTTAACTGCAAGAAATGTACAACCAGCACATGGACGTGAAAACAAAATCAGATTTGATTGTCTTTTCAACTACAAACTACAGTATAAAAAGAGACTGTAACTAAACATAGATAGTCACATGAGCAGTCTGATGAATTTCCTCAGCTTAATCATGGGCATGTTTAAGACAGAAAAAATAAGTGACATTTGGAAAGATGCATATGTTAAAACTATCACATTGAAATCAGAATCATACCATGTTGATTTTGGATGTTCTTTCCGCGAAACATGCTTTTGGAAGAGTTCAATCTTCCACTCCGCTTTTTTCCTGCCTTAAGTTTCATCTTCTTGGGATCCTGCCAAGATCCAATTCTAGGTAAAGAAGGAACCCCAAATACATTTCTATCTCTTTCATGTAAGTCTTTCATATGCAACTCATATTCCTGACTTTGATTTATTGCACTGCCATAATCAGCACTTTTTCTGCTGATTATTCTGCTCCCATCACTAACAAGGAAGGACCTCGTGGCTTTGGAAGGTGATGGAAGAGAGCTGAATACATATTCTTCCATTTTTGCATGTTCCTTGCCTAGCTGTGCCATCAAGCAACTCTCCAATGAATTTACTGGTCTACTAAAATGTCTATACAAATATCTAGTCCTGAGAGAGGTTCTCTTTCCAGCAGAATGATGTTTAGAACCGACTTCTTCTGCAGAAGAATCAGAAAACTGGGACCGATTATTACCACCAATATTAGAGCTTTGCTCATTTTCATCTTCATTTACTTTAAAATTCTCATTAGGTGAATTTGGTAGTGGTAGGTTCAATACAGGAAGTACATTACTCTTGCTGTAAGTTCCGAAGCATGTCACTTCCCCTCCCAAAAGACGACCCAGTGAATCTAAATCCGAAGAAACATCTTTGCCTAATTTATCTCTCCAGACATGTCGGTGAAACGGATGGCTGGGGGTCTCAGGATTCCCAAATTTGGATTCCTCTGAAAACAAAGACAACTGAGATGAGCCATCACTATTCTTTGAATGTTTGTTCCAATATTTAGCCAAGTACCCAGCTCCAGCAGCTGCAGCAACCACCCACAAATCCATTTTTGTATCTCCCCACCACAGAAAAAAAAAAAGTCCACTATCCAAACTCCACCATACAAACTATCATCTTTCTTCAATAATTAGCATCAACCAGCCAAGAGAAAAATATTCCATCAATTTTTAGTGCAATTTCCTCCAAGCATTCTGGTAATAATAAGCAATTGAATGGGAGCTACAAAACACTTCCAGATAAATAAAACCAAAACCCCTTATCCACGAAACACATTTTCCTCCTCCTAAGTTTCAGTTTCAAATCCATTAGAATCCTATCACTCACGAATCTAAACATAAGATACCTATCCCCAATGCTTTTCCGCTAGTCATTTGCATTAGCAACAAAAGAAGGAAGATTCACAAATTTACGTCAACTTTGAAGAGCATCAGATTTCAATCAATGTGGGCAACAAAAGCCACAAACACCCCAGAAACTTCAGCAACTCCCACGAACCAACTTTTATAATGACATACGTAAAATTACAAGCCAAATCCTTCTGAAAATTATCTTCTTCTCTGTAAAACACAAGAATTATACCATTAATACCAACCCATTTCGCCAAAAAGAAGGGACCACAGTCGAATTGGATGCAGGGTCGAGAAGAGAAAAATCATGATATGATGAACACCTCAAGCTGCTTTCTTTCTGTCATAAATGATAGCTAAACAAAATCATAAAAGCTTCTTTCTGAGAATCCGTCACGCAAAAAGGAAAATCTATAGCATACCCAACTTTTCAATACGATGTTCGTCAAATCTTGGAGGTTGAATTCCTTGGAAGAAAAAGACCAGCGACGCCTTTATCTCCACAGAAACAGACACCTAAACGGCTACACCTAACAAGTCTTCACAAATAAAAATCAGTGATAGATAAATTATTAATGAATTTCATTTTATCTTCGAATTTTATTTTATTTTTTTTAGGGTTTTCAGAGAGTCTTACATCACATACTAACTTCTATTTTTCAAAATAAATAAAAAAAACTTCTATTTTTCAAAAAGAATGAAATAAATAGGTCAAATGCTCATTTTGGTCATAAATATATGCCCTAATATTCATTTTGGTCCATTATATTCCAAAATATTCAAATTGATCCTAAATATTGGTAAAATGTTTCATTTTGGTCCTAGACTATTGAATTTGGTCATATTTCTCTCGTCTTTCATTTCAAATTCAAAGGACTTGTTAAGGAAAACTCGTAGCTCCAAATTCGTTGTATTCGAATTTAAAACGAGAGAAATATAATCAACTTTGTTTGTTTGACCATGAAATAAACGGTCTACTTTTAGGACCGATTTGATCTCGTTTGTTGACGATTCTAATTGTATAGAGAAAATACTCTTCGAGAACAATATGTAGCTCTAAACTCATCACTTTGAACTTGAAACAAGTCATATTCAATAGTTTAGAACCAAAATGAAATATTTTGCAAATATTTAAGACTAATTTGAATATTTTAAAATATAATGAATCAAAATGAACTTAAAACATACACTTAGGGTTTGTTTGGATTTAAGGAGGGGAGGGGAGAGAGGAGATTGGAGGGGGAGGGAAGGGGAGAGAAGGGGGATTAATCCTCTCAATCTCTCCCCCTTGTTTGGATTATCAAAAAATTGAAGTAGAGGATATTGAAGGATTAAGTTATGACATTAGTGTCAATTTATTATTTTACCCCATTTTAACATTGTTTAGAAAATTAAGAAAATCTAACTATTTTTAATGAGTAAACTACCAAATTAGTCCCTGGATTATTGGCTCGCTGACAGATTGGTCCCTGAATTTAGAAAATTGACAAATAGGTCCTCAAATTTTTCTAACGAGTCAAATAGGTCCCCGAATTTTTCTAACGTTAGTCAAATAGGTCCCCGAATAACATGCACAGAAGGACCTATTTGACTCGTTAGAAAAATTCGGGGACCTATTTGTCAATTTCCTAAATTCGGGGACCAATTTGACAGCGAGTCAATAATCCAGGGACCAATTTAGTAGTTTACTCTATTTTTAATATAAAGATTAAGCAATATCAGATTAATTATTTAATTAACATAAATAAATAAATAAATAAAAATACGTTAATTTTTTCTAACCAAGCCTAATTTTTACGAGCGGGCCGAGCTGAATTTTTGCGACCGGGCTGGGCCGAGCCGAATCTTTTTGACCGGGCCGGCCTGAGCCCAATTTTTCTGACTGCGACAGCCCAAGCAAAATTTTTTTGACAGGGTCGTCCCAAACCGAATTTTTTCAACCGGGCCGACTCGAGCTGTATTTTTTTCGACCTGGCCGGCCCGAGCTGAATTTTTTCGACTTGGTCGGTTCGAGACAAATTTTTCTGACCGGATTGGCCCTGGCCGATTGTTCCCGACTAAGCGAGCCCGAGCCAAAATTTTCCGACCGGGCCGGCCCGAGACAAATTTTTCCAATCGAACCGACCCGAGACAAATTTTTTCGACCAGGCCAGCCCGAGTCGAATTTTTCTGATAGGGCCAGCCCGAGCCGAATTTTTTAGACCGAGTCGGCCCGAGCTAAATTTTTCTGACAGAGCTGGCCCAAGACAAATTTTTCCAACCGAGCCAGCCCGAGTCAAATTTTTCCGACAGGGCCGGCCCGAGCCGAATTTTTTCGAACGGGTCGGCCCGAGATGAATTTTTCCGACTAGACCAGTCCGAGGCAAATTTTTCCAACCGGGCGACCCGAGTCAAATTTTTCCGACCAGTTCGGCCCGAGCCGATTTTTCCCAACAGGGCTGGCCCGAACCAAATTTTTTGAGGCGGGTCCAAAACAAAAAAATAGTTTAAGGACCAAAATGGAATAAGAAATAGTTTGAGGACCAAAATAAAATAAAAAATAGTTTGAGGACCAAAACAAAATAAAAAATAGTTTGAGGACCAAAACAAAAAATAGTTTAAGGACCAAAATGGAATAAGAAATTGTTTGAGGACAAAAATAAAATAAAAAATAGTTTAAGGACCAAAATGGAATAAGAAATAGTTTGAGGACCAAAATAAAATAAAAAATAGTTTGAGGACCAAAATAGAACAAAAAATAGTTTGAGAATCAAAAGAAACAAAGATTAGTTTGAGGACCAAAATAATCCCATAATTTGAGGACTAAAACAGAACAAAAAATAACTAGAGGACCAAAATGAAACTAACCTCATAGTTTGAAGACCATAATGACTATTTAAATTAAAAATTGTTACAAAAAAAAAAGTGCAGTTTTAAAATCCTTTGAAATACCCCAAATTGAGGTATTTTAAATTTGTACTAGAATTGAAATCCTTCATCATCCTCCCTCCTCCCTACTCTACTCCTTCATTATCTCTCTCCCCAAACAATGGGAGAGTTCTCTAATCTTCCCCTCCCCTCCCCCTTCTCCCCAATCTCCCCAATCTAAACACGCCCTTAGGATCAAGATGACCCTTTAACCAAATAAACAAACAGACGAGCAAAAACTCTATCCTCTCCTCCTCTTGCCTTTTCCCTTTTTCTATTTTTTCTAAACAATTTTTTTAATTATAAAATACTTTTAAGAAGTTCAGATTATTAACGAAAGATTATATTGCTTTTATTCTCAATGTCAACGAAATTGAGGAATAAAATTGTCAAGTTTATAAAATTGAGAATTTTTTTAAAGAAAGTTGATGATGAAAGGACAGGAATCAATAGGTTGAAGCGTCTTGTGAAGATAATATTTTCTTTGAAAGGATAATGTTTGTGGCTTTGTGCATCAAGGAATTTTCGAGGCAGTTTTCTTCTTAATAACAAAAATAAAAGAAAAGGTATGCTTAAATGTTTTTAACTTTAAAATTATATATTAACACATTAAATAATATAAAATATAATTCACATTATAAATGAAAAAAAGAAAATATATTTTACTTCTTACTATTCTTGTTATTTATATATGATCTTTTAATATTTTTATTATTTATTTTATGAGATTTCAAACTATTTATCAACATATATTTTATTGAAATATCAATTTTTTTTTGCCAGTATTGAAATATCAAGTTGAATATATTTATTATTTATCAACATATACTTTTATATTTATTATTTCTTGAATTTTATATGTCCGTGAGGTATTAACAGACGCATTAAGTATTTTAATCTTTGATACTTTATTTAAAAAAAATGTCTGATTTAAACTACGGGTCCTAATAATCAAATTATAAGACTATAACGAGTTAAGGACTACTACTAGTTTTCCTTTCTTTTCTGGCCAAAAAAAAGGACTACTACTAGTTTTTGCATGTTTTAGAATTTTAAATTTTTCAATAAAAATACAAAATATGCTTCTTCTTTTTCACTTTTGCAATCAAAATTGTTGCTATATGTTTGAAAAAGAACACTTCAAAAATTTTGTTCTCGAATTTACTTTGCTCCTTTTTACTTACTCTCGGGCCACATTTGTCTAGCATCCAGAGAAACAAACAACTAAAAACGATTATTAAGGAAAGCCCACAATGATACTAAATAACAATAATAGACATAAGAAAATTTGATTTTAATGGCAAAATGAAAACATATTTCCAAAAACAATGTTCATGACAATAGCATGAAACTGACAAGTTTGATTACTTGAACTTGAAAAGAATTAACATGGACGAAAGAGTCCCACTTCAATAATTCTTACTGAACATGAAGGATTATATACATACATAAATACATAAACATATTTATTTGTTTGGGGTTAGGATATATAAAAGATTATAATCTGATCAAATTCAAATTTAGGCAAAACAAAGATTTATATTAGTTCAGTTTAGTTCACTGGGGTATTTGTAAACAATCAAATTGTACAGTTATAATCAACATCAGATAACAAGCACGTACAAGAAATAATAACCATTAACCACCGCAACAAAATTGATTCACCAAACAAAATTTGATGGTACTCAAAAAAGAAATACACAAGTTCATTTCCTCACTCTTGTATACTCTTAATATATAGAGGAGCATCTTCCTTAACCTTAATACCCCCTTTTAATCAACAAAACACACAAAAATAAATGAAGAAAAAAAAAAGAGACTAGCCATTTGGGCTCACAAGAAACTGAATGTAAATGGAGCTACCCCAGCGAATTTATGAGGTCATTAAAATTAAAAACTAGCCAATCAGCTTTTGCAGCAACAGATTCTCTAAATTGAACACCCGCGTAGCAGATGAACAAGTCAGCACCACCTGGTCTACGAGCCTAAACGTGAAAACAGAACAGTTTAAAAAAAACCATGCATGATATATTAGAATAACAATCAACTATATACAACTATTTTATCCAAAAGTTTACTAGAATAAGTTTATTCAGAGAATAGTTCTGCTTATTAACATCACTGACGGTTTTTTTTAATTGCTTGGGTTTGTGTGGGAACAAGAAAGAAGCCTTTATGTTCACAAAAATAGATTAGAAAATATGAAAACCAATATAGACAGCTACTTCAACAAGTACCCTCAACCTCAAGTCAAAGTATTAGCCCACAGTTGGTCCGTGATATTCACAGAAATTTGAAAGGTTTTACTAACCTCAAGATCAGTTGCACCATCCCCTATCATAGCTAATGTTTTGTAGCCATGAACCTGAAATACAAGTTGTGATGATATTTACAAGCAATGTAGTTGGTAAAAATTAACAAGCAGATGCAATACTAACCTTCCTGATTTGTTGCACTGCAGTAGCTTTTCCACCGCTCCTTGATGTTGGCTCATTCTTATCAAACCCAGTAAACTCTCCGGAGCTACCAAAAAGCAGTTGATTGGCAAAAATATTCTCTCGAGGAATTCCGAGTATCGACGCGACAGGCTTCAGGAGAAGTGTCTTAGTAATTAGAAAGCAAATAAAGTATCTAATTCATTGCCCTGAATGATGTACACAACATGCTTATTAAATATGAAATTTGCTGCATTAAATTCTTAAAGTTGCGGCCTTGATGAGCTATGAAAATCATCTTAAATATTTCAAGTGCAAGGTCAATTCAAAATGGGTGTACTCAAATTCATCCTATTAGTAACAGTAGTAACTAATAATTTCCTACTCTCATCGAAATGAAACAAATTGAAGAACCATTAGTTATAGCTTTCCTCATACATTGATCATTTGACGGAAGCCCCCCGAGATCAGATAAACATGTTTTTGATTAGCCTTTAGCTTCTCAACTAACTCTTGAATGCCAGGGGAAAGCCTGCACATTGAGAAGAACAAAACTTTAAATTTTACAATACAGATTTCACCCCTTGTCAAACAAAGTTTACAATGGCTAGACATAGGGAAAGTTGAAAAATCTTTTTTGTTACCTAAAAGAAAGAAGCATTCAATTCTCCACACTATGTTAAATATTGAAGAGAGAGAATTTAATTAAAACTTGTGATTGGAGGAACTTGATAGCAAGGATATAAGGAACTTGATATAAGTTTTTTCCTAAATATAAACGCACACATATAAAGTAAACTTTTCTTTTAAAAGAAAAAAGGATAGATCATTGCATTTCACGATGAAATTTCCATTAAGTAGATGATTTGAGTATAAAGGAATATAGGTTTTAGCTGTAGACACCATAAAGGACTTCTCTTCTGTGGACTGAAAGCAGATATATCCAAAACACTTGCACCAGGTGACCAGATAAGAATTAGGTAGGGGAAAGGATATGGCATTTCTCATAAATTGGTTACTGCCTAATAAAAACTACAGATGTTGTTACATAGCCCATTCCAAGTGACATCGAATAAACTCTCTTGGTTATAACTGTCTTAATTCTTCACTTTATTCTGAATGCTGATATACCTACCCCAGACACACATGGATAATTTAAAACAGTAAAAGAAATTTGGATAAAGTGAATGGTAGATCTGAGTAGGCATCCGACACCTATTCTTAAGTCTGTGAACTCATAGACATCACATAACTACTTGCAACAATAATACACAAAAAATAAAGATGAAAACTACAAAGTGTTGAAGAAGATACTGATTATATTTTTCACAATTCGGATATTCAATTTTATAATTGGTGAACAATTATTCACTAGGAATAGCCAGCCTACCATCACACTTGGAGGCAAATTAATAATCCAGGAAGCAAGTGCAGTTTTTACCAAAATGTTCTGTCTGCTCAACCCAATAAATGCTCAAGATGGTTAATAGCATCACTCCTACCTTGGGGGCCTTTGCTCCAGAAAATTCTGGACTTGAGACAATGAGGGACTGAACAAAGATAGTCTCGCAGCCAAGGCCTCCTCAAAAGGAACAGAACCACCCATTGCTCTAGGAAAATCCAATACACAAATCAGAGATAAAAGATTTCAAAGCAGAAAGATTCAAGTATTTATAGTCAAGCCAACCTAGCAGTCCATTCAGCAACGGCCTTTCCAGCTCCACAAAATTCAGCGAGCTCATCAATACCCTCATCCACGCAGACAGTGCTATCGACATCAAAGCACACAGCATCAGCATTTCTCCAAAGCTCAAGAATCTCTATCATTTTAAGAAACAGACAATCAATAGTATGATTATTGATTTCAGAATCCTGGATCTAATAAACAACACCACAGTGATAGATAACCTTTGGAAGGCACCGTGTTCCCAGACTGGCTCACTTTTGAACCCCCAATTGGTTGAATTGAAGCAGCAGTTACATTGAAGGATGAGGGCTGCTTCATAATCCCCAATGGAAACCCTGAGACACTCTTCCTCAGCCGCAGCGTAGAGGAAGGAAGCAAACGAAACTGAAGTTTTCTACTATAAGCACAAGCTGGGTTGATCCTAGAACTCACCAACCCTTCCATGAAATCCTCCGTTCCAAACCCGAGAGATCCTAAATTCTACAAAACAATCGATGAAACCACTATTATCTAAAACAAAAATCTTAATGTGGAAACGAGTAAATTCCAAGCAGAAACTTAACAAACGATAGTAAAGTGAAGCAATCCCGGAAATGAAAAAAAAAAAAAAATTAACAAGGCATTGTAGATTTAGATCTTGAAGGATAGAAGGAAAAAACCTGTGAACTTTACAAATGAACGAAGAGCTCGGAATCACTTTACACACAAAATCACTCGCGCGAAGGTTGGTGAATCTTAACGTCCGTGTACCACCAAGCTTTACAACCAACACTTGATTTTTCCAACTGCTGAAGTCCGTCGTTTTAGGCGTTTGGCACTAAAATTGGAAAAAGAAAACAAAACTTTAAAAATAACAAAATAAAAAATTAAAAACACAAGGTCAAAGTACACTTTTGGTCCCGTAACTTTTGCTCAAGTCTCAATTTGGTCTCATAACATTTTTGTTGCACTTTTAATCCCATATCTTTGCAAAACGCTACAGATTTGGTCTCGTATCACTTTTAGTCTCATATCTATTGGTCAAGTTGATATCTTTACAAAACGTTTTCATGTCAATAGGGATGGCAACAGATAGGGTATCTGGTGGTTTTGTTACTATCCGTATCCATATCCGTTCACCCTATTCAATATTTTTACCTTATCCGTATCCGATAAATTAATATCCATATATGTTCACCCTATTCAATATTTTTACCTTATCCGTATCCGATAAATTAATATTCATATTCGTATCCTATCTGATATTCGGTATCTCACGGGTACCTGAAATATCTAAAAAAGTATAAATATAGGATAGGGTATCCTATTTTATCAATTGAATATATCGAGTACCCGATATCCAATACTCACTAACTAAAATAAATAAATAAAATTATGATTTATTTATATTTTAAATTTCCTTTTTAAAACAAAACAATTAAATATAAAGTAACTAAAAATATTATATATAAAAAATATGAATATAATTAAATAAGCTTAAATAATTATATATAAGATATTAAATTGAATGTAAAATATAAAAATTAAATAAGTAATAGGGTGTCGGATATCGGGTACCCTAACTATTCGTTCATTTCGGACGGATATAGGGTATCTGAAGGTAATATCCGTATTCATTCAATATCCGAAAAATATTTAATTTTCACTATCCGTATCCTATCGATATCTGGTATCCGTCAGGTACTGGATAATTTTTTCAGAAAGATATGGACGAGTACCCTAAATACCCTAAAGAATTGTCATCCCTAACCGTCAGTCTCATTTGATGCAAAGTTATGAGATTAATTATGCATCTGACATAAAGAGATCGAACCAATTCTGCAACCTGACGCAATGATATGGGACCAAAAGTGCAATGTGGGATTAAATCTGCAATTTGAGCAAAAGATATGAACCAAAAGTGCAATAAAAAAAGTTGTGAGACCAAATTGAAACTTGAGCAAAAGTTATATGACCAAAAGTGTACTTTGGGAAAAAAAACAACAAAATGTCAAGCCAGCGATGCTGAAGGCCCATGTCCGTATAGTCTGCCAGGCCCATTACTAAGCCCAAAAAAATTTAGCCCATTAAACAGGAAATCAGATCAGCAAGAATGTAAGAGTAAGAATATTTTAGAAAAAAAAATGTTTAAATAATTAACAAAATAAATCTTGTACATAAAATGAAAAATTTAGATGATATTTTATTGATTTATTAAATTTAAAGGGTTTTCTACACACTAAATAAAGATTATACAAATTTATGTATTTTAGCATAAGATTTTGATTACATGATTTTGTTTTAGTTGTATTTTTTTTTTTTGCCAGAAGCATAATTCATTCAAAAACAAGATAAAGACAAGTATAGTACAAACGAAATCAAAGTAAAATTATTCAGCCCATCCCTAGTATAAACAACAACACTAGTAGATAAGATATTAACTGACGAAGGTGGAGGGTTTGCAATCCATCCAAGAGGACTCATCTTCGTGTCAGACAAATTGGCAAGATAATCACCTGCATGCCAAGTTATCGGATCTAGGGATTCAAATAAAACTACAACCATCTAAAGAACTGGAAACATAAATAATGTCATCTAAAATATAGAAGGGCCGAGCATCCAAAAACCAGAACCAAACCAGAAAAGCCGCAGTGGAATGCTTAGTCCGAAGTCGCCGCCGCAGAGAAAGGCAGACCAGATCGACGCTGTGGGATCCATGATCCAGAAGCCGCCGCCACAAAACTTAGAAACAAAGTAACATTCTCATAAAGAGAGAGAGGGACCCTCACGGGAAGGGGTAAGGATGATCAAAATACACATACCCAATGGGGACCCTTAAATTTACCTTATGGGTATGGGTCTAGACCCGGACCCATCCCTAATGGGTTCGGGTCCAGGTATAGTGGTACCTTACCCATATACCCATTAGTAATAATAAATATATTTATATATATATATATATATAATATAATATTTTAACACCTTTTATCAAAAACATATTTATATTTTTATAAATATTGAAATATTTTATTAATGCATTCGTATTTATGATTTATTTTTTTTATTTTTAGTAGTTATAGATGTAAAAAGTTGGATGAATATAAATTTTATATTAACAAAAAATAGTTTATTTTAAAATTTTGTTGAGTTTGGGGATTAGACTTCCCAGCGGGTATGGGGATTGATTTTGATACCCGCTTACACACGGGTCCGGATCCGAGTATCATAGTATCCTACCCATACCCTACCCATGATCATCCCTAGGGAGGGGTTTTGAACACTGCTGAAATGAAGAACAAAGGAGGTCACCGTCGCTGAAACAACAGCAACCCAAGTGAGCACTGCGTGGGAAGGTTTGTGGAGACTAAGGATATATATTTTTAGTTGTATTGATATAATAACGTTGAAGCTCAACTCCTTAACTTAACTTTATGATTTGTGGAAGAGAAAATTTATTATTTGATTTTTAAATTTGTATAGAATTAATAAATTACTTTTTGAATTATTAAAATATATAATTTAGTCTCTGAATTATTACAATTATCGATGATTTAGTCTCTAAATCAAATTTAAAGATAAAAAATACTCAGGGACCAAAAAGTACTAGTTTAATATAAATTTAGGTATTAAAAAATATAAAATCAGTTCAAAGTAAAGAATTAAATTGTCACTAAGAACTAAATCATTAACAATTAAAATACTTTAAGAATCTAATCATATATTTTAATTATTTAAAAATTAATTAATTTACTCGATATAATTTCAAATGCTAAATAATATGTTTTCGCCTTTCCAGATGAAAATTTTGATGATGATGATAATGAACTTTAGACATTATACGTGTCAAATGAGAAATGATATATTAAGTTATTGGCTAGCACAAAAAGATGGAGTGAACGTGTTTAGTTTTAGAAACTTGTAGAAAGTTTATATAAATGTGATAATTATAAGTACATTACTTGTTAGGTTAAAATCAAAATAACTCTATAAGATCAAAATAAACATTATTATGGGATGTCCACGAAGGGACGAAATTAACCATTGTTTGTTTTATTCATAAGTAAACGTTACTTTTCAGTCTGGCCAAAAAAAAAAAGTTACTTTTCAGGCCAAAAAAAAATACGTTACCAAATAAAATAACTTCACTCAATTGGTAAAAATTCAATAGAAGGTCTTCTCATTGTACATATAACTGATATAAATATAACATTATATCAATATTTATTATTTAAAGTAGCTTATTAGACAATCTGATAGGAATGACGTGACAATGGGTGGCAATGGGTGAGTCACCTTGATGTGTGGATGCCGCAGCGGCTATTCAAGATGATGATGTGGCTGGGAATGCAAGGAATCCTCATGTCAAATGCTCTTCTTGCCTTTTGGTTGGGTTAGCTGGCAATCTGTTAGGATTTAGGAATAATAGTTGTTGGGCATCTTTTGGGTTAGGCTTATCATTTTGCTTTATATTGGCTCAATCAAGGCAGTCAAGATCTAGATTTAAATCGTAAGATCGTACGATCTTGCAAGGCCAATTCTAGTTAAATCGGATGCAGGATCGGTTTTGACCAAGATCTGAGTAAGATCTAGATTTAAATCGTAAGATCGGTAAGATCGTACGATCTTACCGATCTTGTAAATTTTTTTTAAAGCTTTTTTTTTAAAAAAAAAAGACCCAAAAACAATTAAAAACTTTCAAAAAGGTCCCAAAAACACTTTAAACAAT
>QANZ01030783.1:78962-163636 GCA_003254925.1 Chamaecrista fasciculata | reverse complement strand
TTTTTTTTTCTTTTTAGATTTCAATCACTAATTCACTACTTATAATTAAGTTTGTTGTCTTTTTATTTTTATTTTTTCAGGTATGAAGATGTTGTTGCTTTGTTTTTGTTAGCGTTTGACTGAACTTTTGTTAGCTTTTTGTTAGAAATGGGAGATGTTGTTGCTTATTATATATATTTATATATACATACTCATAAGTTATAAGATGAATTTATGACTTATGAGCATTTATATATATATATACACATAAATAGATATTAGTAATTGTTTATATGATTTATATAATATTTTTTTAGGAAATTCATAGGATCTTACGATCCTCGATTCGATCTTACGATTCGATCTTTCTCATGCTCCTTCCGATCTTGAGTAAGATCTCGATCTTGACTGCATTGGGCTCAATTGCTTTTGATTGTTCATAGAAGAATTTGATTGTATTTTGGAGTCATATTCCCTGACTCGAAAAGGGAACTCGTGGTTGTATATTTCCTGACTCTTTTGGGATCTGATACACTTTCATTCACCAATTCATCTGTCTGTCTGTTCCATTTGCTTTCTTCTTCTGCAGTTCTTAACACAATCAGACACACCCAAATCTAAAACATTTTAATTTATTTTGATGAAAGCATAAAGTCTTACTACATCATATTAATATAAAAGTTAAAATAAAAATTACTCAAATTTAATAATACTGAGGAATAATAATAAACAAAATTAAGGATTGACCATTGTCTTAATTACTTGGGAGGGTGCTTAAGCGAGTGAGATGATTGTTGACGATACTTGCAAATAATTTTACAAGGGTTGGCTCTAAAAATCATTTGGACAGTCAAGCTTAGTAAGGTGATAAGAGAGATTACAAAAAAACAAGAGAAGAAGTAGTTAATTTTTTTTTTTTGGCCAGAAGAAGAAGTAGTTAATTTAGATTAGGGTGTTTGAAGAAATATTTATAAAGGCAAAAGTATCCATTTCGTCCCCAAACTTTACACCTGCTGTCAATTTCGTCCCCAAACTTTACACATGTTGTCAATTCCGTCCCCAATATTTTTTTGCTGTCAATTTCGTCCCTAATCTTTCACATTTTGGTCAATTTTATCCTTTGCTCTTCCTTTAGCCAAATATTGACGACAAAATCTATATGGCTAACGATATATAATGTAAAATTGATAGAAAAAGAAACTCAAATCCTAACTTAGATTCAAAAACAGGATGTAGTCTGTCGTTAATTTATTAAAAGAAGTTAGTCAAATGATAAAATTGACGAAAATGTGAAAGATTATGGATGAAATTGATAGTTGATGTAAAGTTTGGGGACGAAATTGACAACAAAAAAGATTGGGGATGAAACTGACAGTTGGTGTAAAGTTTGGGGACGAAGTTGACAACAAAAAAAGTTTAGAGACAAAATTGACAGTTGGTGTAAAGCTTGGAGACGAAATTAGTACTTTTACATATTTATAAACAAGGATCTTGAGAAAGGTTAGTGTTTATGGATGTATCGAAAGCCCGAGATACATGAGGCTATAATCTAAAGAATCTCGGAATATTGGATCATGACGTTATATGACCATTAGTCGTGTCATGGTCATTGCCCCAGGCCACACCATAACAAGGGGCTTGCCCCTTGTTGCAACCAACTAAATATGAGTGTATTATCTTAGTTATAAGATGAACTCAAGATAAAAATCATCACAGATGATCTTAGTGTTGCTAATAATCGGATTACTAATTTACTTTATGTATGTCAAAAAAACAATATTTTTCACAAATATAAATATCATGATAAACTCCTTTATCAAATAGATAAAAAGATATTTAAAAGTTTTTTTGAAATAGATATTTAAATTTAAGGGTAAATTACACTTTGGTACCCTATAGTTTGATTCTATTTCACTTTGGTACCTTGTGGTTTGAAACCTGACACTTTGGTACCATGTGGTTTTCTCCATTAACACTTTGGTACCCTTGGGAGCTATTTTGTAATTTTAACCATAACAAATTTTACAAAAATTACATATTGACCCAAATTTTTTTTTATAAAATTACAAATAGGTCCCTAAATTCATATTATCTAGGGACTAAAATGAAAACTTTAAAAATATTTTGGAGTCAATATGTAATTTTTGCAAAATTTGTTATGGTTAAAATTACAAAATAGCTCCCAAGGGTACCAAAGTGTTAATGGAGAATACCACAAGGTACTAAAGTGTCAGGTTTCAAACCACAGAGTACCAAAGTGAAATAGGACCAAACTAAAGGGTATCAAAGTGTAATTTATCTTAAATTTAAATGGCAAAAGTATTCAATTTGTCCCCAAACTTTACATTAACTCTCAATTTCATTCCCAATCTTTCTTTGTTGTCAATTTCGTCCCCAATATTTTTTTGCTGTCAATTTCGTCCCTAATCTTTCACATTTTGGTCAATTTTATCCTTTGCTCTTACTTTAGCTAAATATTGACGACAAAACCTACGTGGCTAACGATATATAATGTAAAATTGATAGAAAAAGACTCAAATCCTAACTTAGATTAAAAAACAGGATGCAGTCTGTCGTTAATTTATTAAAAGAAGTCAGTCAAAGGATAAAATTAACGAAAATGTGAAAGATTGAGGACAACATTGACAGTTGATGTAAAGTTTAGGGACGAAATTGACAACAAAAAAAGATTAGGGATGAAATTGACAGCTTGTGTAAAGTTTGGGGACGAAGTTGACAGCAAAAAAAGTTTAGGGACGAAATTGAGAGTTGGTGTAAAGTTTGGGGACGAAATTAATACTTTTGCCAATTTAAATTAATGTAGCATTGAAACAAATATTTCAGAAATGATAAAACAAAAAATATAAAGACGGCATCACTAGCCAAGTTGAGGGAATTGAAGATTCTTTTTACTTCAAATAAATAATAAGAAAGAAGATGAAAATTATGAGAGGAGTTGCCCAAATTCCTCCTTTCAAATCTGACAATTTACAAACATAAGTGATGAAGAAAAACTCGATTAAAATTTTGTTAATAGTACAAATGAAAATGGCATTTTGATTTAACTATATGCGTAAAATAGAAATTTTCTCTCGCACTTCATATGACTAACATTCATACTAGATCTGTAGATAAACTATGGAAAACATTAATTTATGTTTATTAATAATTTTATAAACTATAAGTCACAATTATGACGAAAACCAAAATTTACCATTTCTTTGTATTGGGAGTAAAGACAAATTGTAGCCATTGAAATTTGAAACCAGCCAAACGGGGTGGTGAACGTGCTCCCCTCAATGTCGTTTTTCTGATGCACACAATACGACAGCCCAGTTTGAGAAAACGACGGTCTTGACTCTATTGTCACAATCAAAACTCAAAAGTGACCTCTTTAATTTCATGAAAAAAATAAAATGAATGAATTGTTTTTCTCTTTATTTTCATCTCTTAATTTATTTTCTTTTTGTTAGGAGACAATTAGAAAAAGCGCATCCTTTTTCTTTTTGCTTCACTGTCACTTTTTTACCTCTATATTATTGACTTTATATTTATTTTTGTGATACTTTTGCTTAAAAATTATATATTAACATCTGAATAACAGAAAAAAAAACATAATTTGCATTAAAAATTAGATACTTATTTTTTTCGAAAAATAAAACAAGGTTAATATATGCTTTAGTGAATACTAAATTCATTGAGATACTACAATATATTTGTTGTCTTTTAATTTAATGTTATAATTAGTACGAAAATAAATATAACTTACGATGCAAAACAGAGTGATATGAAAAAAGATGAAAAGTTATAGCTCTTCAATAATAATTCTTTTGTTCAGGTCAAAAAATAATAATAATTCTTTTGATTTTTTTATAAAAAGTTACCCCATTATTGGCAAATGTATACAAAAGAAAAAATGTCAAATTAAAGAAAAAAAAACAATAAAGTAAGAACAGGTTGTTGTATGCAAGTGACCAATCGTTTTTTTTATATATAAATATGGAAACTAATTATGGACATGTTTTTCATAGAACACGATACCTTTTTTTTTCGGGTGGTGTGGCATTAATTCAATGTATAAATAATTAAAACAATATATTATTAAATCATAGACAAATTGTATTATTTTGCACACGTTAGTACAATGCACAACACAACGCATAAAAACGTAATCAGCTCCCAAATTAACTCGTCCCAATTTAGCCACCAAGGTATCATTTTCCATTTTTAATTATATATAATTTGTTGTTTTTCAAGTTTCAATTTAATTTTACATTTAGTACAGAAATTAAATATGAAAAGTTATAACTTTTCTCTACTTTTCCTTTGAAAAAAAAAACAATTCATTAACATTTTTATATTCATATATATGAAAAATAAAGCAAAACCCGCAGGTTCTTGTGTGTACGTGGCTAATCAAACATTTTATATGTTAAATAAACAAATAAACTTTTGAAATTATTTAAGACCGATTTTGCTTATTATTAGAACATGATAATAATAATTATTAATTAAATAGACTTGTCATGAAACAATGTTAATGTACCAAGTAAACCCAACTAAGCCTCTATATATGATTGCAAAAAAGTCACAGCTCACAGCTGGCCCCACTTTCATGTAAATTCATTCTTTATTTTAATTCCAAATCTAAGTTTTAAGAAAATTCTACATCTAAAAGTATATTTAATTAGTATTGGATTAGATAATAATGTAAAACACGTCACCTTAATAGCCATGGTCAAAATAATAATGCAAATCATACTAGATACACTTACTTAAAATCAACAAACGATTCTACGTATACCCATAATATTTCTTTGATTAGAGATTCTACCTATATGTATATAATATATATCTCTAACATTTATGATTTCGTAGTTTTAATTTGAATGACATTTACTTAATTTTCATGAGTTTTCTCACACACCCACGTATACAAGTTTTGTCCTTTTTTTCTCAGTTAGTCATGGAAATGTTTGCATTTTGTTTCTCTTTATTAAAGTGTGTTTAATTAATCTATTGGTCCCTACAATCTACATCATTTAATTTTTCAATTAAGTCCTTGTATTTAAAATTTGTATAGTTGAGTGATTTTTTTTTTTGCCTGAATAGTTGAGTGACTGCGTTCCTATACTTTCATTTAATTTGTCAAAATCCTATGGCTAAATAACAGATAAAATTTTATCTTCTAACAATTAACGTGACAATAAAAATATGATTGAAATTATTTAATATCTAATAATAAGCATTTCAATCAACAAAACTTCACGTACAATATCTTACTTTAAAAAAAAATTGTATCTTCTTTAAATTGAGGTCAACACAAACATTTTTAAATTGTTCTCAAGTAAGTTCCCGTCTTCTGAAAATTAAAAGTTAATGCAAAGTTTATATATTATTGTATGAAAATTCATATTTTTTGTTGATTAAATTTAATACAAAACTTAATAAAATTTTCTTTATTTGAATTCTAATTAAATATTAAATAAATACAATTAATTATTATTTTGATTTGGCACGTAAGTTGTTAGCAGACAAATTTATGTTACTGTGTTAACAACAGGGTTTTTATTACAAATAAAATAAAAACATAAGGATCTAATTATAAAAATAATTTTTTTTTGTGATTTCATTGAAAATTGATGTAAATTATAAGGACTAACACATTAATTAACTATGAAAACTATTTACGAGGAGTTGTAATTTTTAGAATATTGAAATTTTTAATTGTTAGACGAAATAGTATTCTATTAAAGAACTCGTGGAATATTTTGAATAAGATTTGTTTAAATTATATTTTTGCACCAAACATCAGTAATTAAACGACCAACAATTATGCAATAAAACAATATATATTTATTATTTCTATTAAAGAACTTTCTAATAAACTGTTAAAATCAATTAACGAAAGCTTGAGTCTAATAGAATAGAGTATTTTTTTTTTTAACAAAATGATAGGTTTTAGTTCAATTTCTCCCTAAAATATATGTCCTTATTTTGGACAATGTACTTGAACATCATTGCTTTTAAAAGCAAGGAATAATACAGTTAAATTGAAAAAGAAAATACTAATCTTTTTACAAAAAAAAAATATATATATATAGGTGTAAGATAGAATGGGTTTATATAGAATTATGAACATAAACATGTGTTAGTCATTTTTTTGGTATAATTATACGGTATTTTCCTCAATGTAATTTAAAGTTAGATAGACTAAAATATTTAGTCCAAAAATAATCTTCTTTGAATTAAGGTAAAAGTATTATTAGCACTCCTATAGTAGGAGATCAACTTCAGTTATACTTTTAGAGTACTCATTAGCGAATTTTAATAATTTGATTGTGTTGGAAACAATCATATTAAAATACTAGTGTGCTTTACATGCTCTGACGGGCGTGCAAATATTAATTTAAATTTAATAAGTATTATAAATTTAAAATATAAAATTTGTTTTATCACATTTTATAATAAAATTTAATTTTTAAACATTTTTATGGTAAGTTTTTTAATTTAAAGTTGTGAGAAGTTTATGGCGTGTTTGATTTTGTTTTTTAAAATAGTTTTTTGGTTTTGAAAACAAAATATTATGTATATTTTTTGTTTTTAAAAACAAAAAATTGTTCTGAGAGAACAATATCAAACAGGTGCTTAATTTCATTCATTACTTCTCTCTTCCATTATATGTCCACATGACTTTCTCTCTCCTATTATATGTTTACATGTTTATTTTTTTTGTTTTTTATAATTTTTAATTAAATTAATTTTGACCGACCATAAAAGCCCCAGACATATATAATGATGTAGATTAACTAATTTTTTCTTGATAGACATAAATACTCTTTTTAATTAGAGGTATTATAAATTATTCATGGCGGGTTCTTTGCATTTTTTTTTGAGAGATGAACTGATGGAATGGGAAAAAAGGGGAAAAAATTAAGAAAATGCCAACTCATCGAATCAAAACGAACTAAGTAGAGTTAGAAATATTTTTCAGCGATTAACACGTCACTTTTAACGATAGAAAAATAAAGGTATAATTGAAACAAACATCATCGAAAATACTTTTACTTTAAATTAAATAGCGAACTTATTAATATATATCAATAAATATTTATGAAGTTCAAATGAAGTGAAAATTTATATGAAAAAAATTAAAATTACGTATGCATACTTTTTAAATTTCAGGAGACTTACGGACTAATATTCTTAAGATGTTGAGATTGGTTATGAGAATTATGAGATGTATTTTTAAAATATAATTCAAGATTTCAAAGATGAATTACACAACATTGGCCTTAGCCTTGGTTCACTCTAGATCAGTTTAAAGATGTTAAAGTGGGCATGATATTTGAATAAATTAGAGAGTCGCATAGAAAAGTAATCTAAAAAAAATTATGACATTTCAAACCAGAAATCACAAGAAAGAGGTAAAGTGGGGGCGAAGAAGAAATATAGAGATTTTGGTTGATTAGAAAAGCAATTAAGCCTAAAATATGATAAACTTAGCTTCTTTCTCACCAAACAAAGTGGTAATAGTGGCACTAATTCGTATACAAGCTTCTTTCTCACCAAATTAAGCAGAAATAGTCTATTAATGTCATACAAAACTAGCAAACAGCCATTTCACATAATCATACCATACCTTCTCTTTCTTACGTCTTCCCTCCCAAAACACAAACGAAACCACTCCTATAATTCATTTCACAATTCACACTCTTTACATTCATTCATTTCATTTCATTCCCTTCACTTTGCGTTTGTTTTCATCCTCCACCTGCTCTATAATTTCTTACCTATTCTCCTTCTATATTCTCTCTTTCTCTCAACAAATCCTCTCTCTCTCTCTAATCTCATTCTTGATGATCACTTCACCAAACCCACATTTTTAGAAAATTAGGACTATCTATCACACACACACACACACACATACATTTCATTATTTAGATTATTTCCTTTCTCATTTCACTCACTCACCCACTCTATTCCACACGCAAGCTTACTTGTTCATATCGTGTTTCTCATTACGGGAAAGAGAAAAATTACAAAAAACCAAACCAGAAATTTGCTCATTCCTGATTCCTAATTGCTAATCGCTGATTGCTGATTGCTAATTGCTGATAGTGGAATCAATGCAGTTCAAATAAGAGGAGCAAGTCTTGTTTCCATGACTTAAAGAGGCAAATCGCATTTTCGCGATGATTCTTCGAGAATCTTCGGTCGTATTGTCGATGGATTGACCGGAGATTCGGCGATTGCGCGCCAAATGGAGGAGCACTTTGAGTTTCTGACGACGACGACAGCGACGGCTCGAGAGCGATCGCTCATTGCTCTTCTGAGATCGTCGTCTTCCAAATCTTCATCGTCGTCCTCGTCTTCTTCCTCTTCGTCGTCTTCTTCTTCTTCTTCTTCTTCTTCATACGTTTCTTGGATTACAGCTGAAAACGTGCTTCTTCCTCTATCAATTTCTCCGGTTCGAACCGGATCTGAATCGTCGCCGAGGGAGCCGGACCGGCTTACGGTCGCTGAGAATAATGAAGCTATTCGAGGCGTTGGATGCGTCAACTTCGTCGGCCACGGCGGAATCGAGTGGAACGACGTCGAGAGGCGGTTCGACCGGGTCGCCTCCTCGACCGGAGACGGCACTGAACCGGTTGTGAGATGGTCCGACTTTGGGTTTTGTATAGGTGAGAATCGGAAACTCGAGAAAATCATAATCATAATTAATTAATTCATTAGTCCATTAGTCATAATTGTACTTTGTCGCTTTTGTGCCGCCAGAAACGGCACCGTTTCACCCGTTTAGCGGTGTCGGTTCATGTTACTGTTAACATGAGCGCGCTATAGTGCGATGACTCTAATCATCAGTGATGACGATTATAGAGATATTCGCGGAGCGCATGTTAGCAGAGTCAAACAAGCAACGCTAACGTACCCTACTAGGCACTACTAGACCGGGAGTGGGACTTTAAGGCCATGTTCTTGGCATATGCATGGTGCCATTATAGGACAGCTTGTTGAATCATTTATATAATTAATCTCTAATCTCTATACTTTACGATATTCATATATTTAATTCCTTTATTGTTATTATTTTCCTTTGAGAATAAAATGTCTACAGGCTCTGACTGATTTTAAACATTTCGGATTAATTTTAATTCACTAATTGCTACTTTCTATAGGGATGCAGCAATCTCGGGAGTTCGCCAATGAATTGCTAAGAGCACTGAGAGGAGGAAGAGATTGGAAAATTGATATCACCAAATGTGATTTGCGAAGCTTTTGGTTTCGGATGAAGGATGATTCTTTTAATTCAAGAATGAGAATATTCTTTGACATGTAATAATCTAACTTTAATTAATTCTGAAATGTTTCTTTAGAACTTAAAAAAAAAAAAACAATTTAAGTTCTAATCTGTAATTTTCCTTTTATTACTTTAGGTGTGACAGAAATATGGATGGAAGAATTAGTGAGACAGATATAAAGCAGGTAAATAGCTAACAAACATCTCAATAATCACTACCTACTAAGTTCTAACTTACAATTTACTCTTCAATGGGCCATACATCTTATCTTATTAATTAAATGATAATGCTAATTGTCTTTTTCCGCATGTTCATATAATTTTGGCCTTTCTGCCGAGAATTTTATCATGTTCTTATATGAACTGTTACAGATTAAAATCTTATCCCGGTGGGGTGAATTAGCTTAAATTTTCATTTGCAAAAATCGGGTTATTCTGCAAGGTTCAATGTTCTTCATTTTAAATGCTAATTTTGTCCCTTGTGCAGACAATTTTATTAAGCGCTTCTACAAATAAGCTATCCGTGACCCATGAAGAAGCAGAGGATTATGCTGCTTCGATCATGCACTTGCTTGACAACAAAAATAGAGGCTACATTGAGGTACCAAATTTAGCCTCAACCTTTTATATATATATATATATATATATATATATATCTTGTGTGTCAAAACTATAGCAAGTGAAAAGATTCATCAATTTGTAGGTATCTCAAATGGGGTCCCTCTTCAAAGCAAACAACATATCAACTCCTTCTCCTTCACCAGCTAAACAGTTACCAGTTACACAAAACGGTGAGTTCTGTGAAGAACAAGAGCCAATGTCAAGAGGCGAAGTGTTGTTTAGAACATATTGGAGACGTGCTTGGGTTGTTCTAGTTTGGGTGATTGCTTGCTGTGTGTTATTTACATGGAAATTCATTCAATACCGCCATAGATCAGCGTTTGAAGTAATGGGTTATTGCCTTTCAACGGCCAAGGGATCAGCTGAGACCTTGAAACTCAATATGGCACTCGTTCTCCTTCCTGTTTGTAGAAACACTATCACGTGGCTGCGCAATAACCCTCGTATCAACTCTGTTGTTCCTTTTAACGACAATATTAACTTCCACAAGGTTAGTGCCTTTTTTTTCCTAAATCTTTTCTACAAGTTTTGAGTGTCTTTTCCTCTATACCTGCCCTGTCCCAAGTCCCTCCTTGGCAGAGGAGTTAGATGTTACATTTTCGAATTATTTAATGGAGTCTACCTTCCGCACATTTTAGCCACTTGATTAAAGTGTATTTAATTTTGTTGTCAGACATTAATAAATGAAGTGGTCCATGCCATGTTCTAGAACCTCTATGAAATAGGCTAAACTTGTAAGATGATATAGTCAAATAACATTTTTATAAAGAAATTCTCTATACATCATTCTCTAAACTTGTAAGATGATATTTGGCCTGAAGTCAAATAACATTTTTATAAAGAGATTCTCTATAATTAAATGGTTAAGACTTGAGAGTTTAATCATTATCATTTCTATTATTTTGATTGACATAAAATTTTGACTTCCAAGAGTTGGGATGTCAGTAAAACACTCTTGATCTATCTGTCTTTAAGATTTTGGGAGAAGTCACGACATTTGCGTCTTTATGCAAATTGCAAAAACGTCAATCAAGTAAACTAGCTGAGACTTTCTGATATTGAGATATTCACATAGTGTTAAAAATACATATCACACAGAATCTTTTGAAGCAATGAAAATATATCAACTGTTTGACTTTACAAGTAAAAGTATATCAGAAAGTTGATTAATTTACTGACCTTCTTTGATACAAATCCGGATCATAAATTTTCTTTTGTTTGGATACATAGTTGATTGCAGGAGGAATAGTTGTGGGTGTGATCCTACATGGAGGGACTCACCTAGCTTGTGATTTTCCGAGAATAAGCGGATCCAATAAATCGATATTCCAGCAAACCATAGCTGTGCGATTTGGGTATCATCAACCAACTTACTTGCAAATTTTGATGACCACAGAAGTGACCAGTGGGATTGCCATGGTGGTATTAATGGCCATTGCATTCTCACTAGCAACAAAGTGGCCACGACGTCGTTCGCCTGTGCTGCCTTTGTCCCTAAGACAGGTCACAGGATACAACACCTTTTGGTACTCACACCACCTGTTCATCCTTGTATATGCCCTCCTAATTATACACTCTATGTTCTTGTTCTTAACCAACAATCTAATGGAGAAAACGGTGAGTCCATGTTATATTTTTTAACGTTTCATGTTCTTATGATTTTTGAATGAACTAATAACTGAGTTGGTCCCTCAGTCATCATGTTAGGGTCATACAGATTTTTCCTAAAAATTTAGTGATTGTATAAATTAGTTTCTAAAGAGAATAAATTCGTTGTATATTAATCCTTTTGTCAAATGAGAGAGGAATGTTAATTAAGATAAACATGCAATGGGTTTTATTATTTTTGGGTACTAAGTTGCCATTCACTAATTTTTGGAGACTGATTCTAAATGACTTAATCTACTTTTTATTTTTCTTCATACTTGTTTTGAGTCCTAATTGAAAGATTATGTTCCATCAATTTAGTCGTTAAAAAGTAATTACTGTCATTTGAGTCCAGAAGCTTTTAAAATCCATTTACATAATCGTGCGAGTTCTGTTAACTATTAATTTAGTCTAAGACATGACTACCTTGATGGATTTTAAAGATTACGTATTAAATTTGTAATATATGGATATTTGAAAGACTCAAATAAAAGTGTCTTACTATAGTTTTGACTTTTGACTATGAGGTCTCGGGATGAATTGCACTTACTACCTAGAATATATCATACAAATTTTTTTACAAAGTATGAAAAATGTGTGCAGACATGGATGTACATTGCTTTTCCAGTCTTACTATACTTCGGAGAGAGGATCTTTCGAGCTATAAGATCAGGATTTTATGAGGTTGATATTTTGAAGGTACATGGTCAAAATTCTTTATTTTCTCAATTATGCATGAAGATCAAGTTCAAATTTTATTTCTTCTTTTTTTTTTTTCTATGTTCATTAGTTCTTCTATTCTGATCCCTAAAGTAAAAATTACACAAATCTCTTAAATGGTTCGGACAGCTTGTAAAGGACAGTTATTGTCTTCTCAATTATCCATTAGTCACTACCATTTCTTAATTAACATGCAGGCAAGTCTCTATCCAGGAAAGGTTTTGTGTCTCAAAATGCAAAAACCAGAAGGTTTTAAGTTCCATAGTGGCATGTACATATTCCTTCAGTGCCCTCAAATTTCAGCTTTTGAATGGTAATCCTATTTGCATAACCTTTTTATTCCACAACAAGCCATTCAATCACAAGATTGATGTTCCATTTGAGTTTCCTGTATCTAAATTTTCAGGCACCCATTTTCCTTGACTTCAGGACCACAAGATGACTACCTTAGTGTGCATATTAGAACTCTTGGAGACTGGAGCTACCAAATTCATGCTCTTTTCCAGGAGGTAAATTAGACCGTCAGATCCATTAAAGAACCAATATAATATCACTATATTTATAAACATGTAAAACCAAAAATTTTCATATTTGTTGTGCTCAAAACATCTTAAGAATGATTTTTCAAATGCTTGGAAAACTAAAACTTTTTCATGTCAAACATTATCTTATCTGCAGGCAGTAATATCAAGAGTACAGGGTTGTCCAAAACTATACATAGATGGTCCATATGGTGCTGCAGCTCAGGATTATGTGAAATATGATGTTGTGGTGCTAATTGGGCTTGGCATAGGAGCCACACCTTTCATTAGCATCCTCAAAGATATAGTTAATTGTGTCCAAACAGCACAATGTGATCATGTAAGATCTATGTCTTTGCAACTCAATTATTTTTCAGTTGCTTTGCTTGTCTCCCATTAAACTAACAACATCTTTTGGTATTTGAAATAGAATAATCTCCAAGAATGCCGCTTGCAGAAGGGGCCATTAAAAGCATACCTCTATTGGATCACAAGAGAGCAAAGCTCCTTTGATTGGTTTAGAGACGTCATGAAGGAAATCTCCAATTCAACACAAAAGCAGGTATGCCTAGCTTTCACCTCTGGAATTTATTCTTGGGGGGTGATTTTTCTGCTACTTCTATCATATTTAACCTTTAAAGTGAACTACCATTTTGGTCCTTGAAAGATGCTTGATCCATCAGTTTAGATCTTGAACATTAATCACCATCAAATCAATCCAAATCCAAATCTTTCATAGATAAAGGTGGTAGTTTATTGTATTCCTTAATTACAAGGTGCAAGTCAGATCTCTTTCAAGCATTTTCTGATTATTCTACTTTACCGGTGACCTTTGAAGTCGGTTGTGGAGATGCACAATTTCCTGACGAGTGTATATCAGGAAGGAGATGTACGTTCGGCTTTGATAAGTGTCATTCAGGCCTTACATCACGCCAAGAATGGCATTGACGTTGTTTCAAACACTCCAGTAAGAAACTGTATCTTCTCTTCCACCAGATTAGGTTTCTTAAATGAAAACTTGACATGTAGATAAATTTTTTTTTTTTTTAAAAAGTTAAGATCTAATGATTTGTGCTATGGTAAAGCCGAATATCAGATAACTAGATAAGAAATACTTAAGAACTACACCCAAGTTTTTCATAGTCATAGGAGAGGAATCACTTGGAAGCTTTAATGGTGGAATGGAATTAACCAATACATGAAGTTTGATACATACTACTTAGAATTGCTTCACTCTTTGTCATTGACAAAAGAACTGAGGATATATAAAGATCAAGAATTGATGAAATTACTTCCTCATTCTCTCATCAAAAAGAACTGATCCTCTCTTCTTATTTTGTCAGATACGAACACATTTTGCTAGACCAAATTGGTTCAAAATATTCTCTAGATTGGCTCGCAGGCATAAAGGAGCTAAAATTGGTGAGACAAAAAAGATCCCACATTTTAGCATATTAGATTATCTTTATGCTTTTGAATTGTTATAGAATTACAGATACATCAAACATCTGATTTACAGCTTGAACTTCAGCTAACTAAAAATTTACGTTTTAACCATTATTCCTGACTTAGAATGTGGGTTTGCTCGTCATACAGGGGTTTTCTACTGTGGCCCATCCAATTTGGCACGAGATTTGAAGAGTTTGTGCACCAAATTTTCCATTAAAACCACAACTAGATTTGTTTTCCACAAGGAAAATTATTAGATTTATTCATAAATGTGCGATGTTGTGCCTATTTCTTATTAGGAAGGCATTACCACCCCCACCAATATCCATTGTACATAACTACTGAGAGCGTAGCACTCTTTCCATAGTTTGTCCTTTTTATTTGGCCAGGGCATCTGTAACTTATATATATTTACTGCTCTGGTATGTGTCTGTCATAAATCAGCTTCAAGGAGTTGCTTAGCAAATACAAGTACAACAAAAAAGAATATACATCAACAGCTACTTTTGGTTGATCTTAGTCAATTTCAACTTTGGTATTTACTACGCCTATTGGATATTGATATACAATTACACATCCTTCAAAAGAACTGACTCAATTTTTTAATTTGGTTCTTGGACGTGTATTCTAGATGATGTAGTAAAGCATCCATCATGCGAAGAAAAAAATATGTCCAAGTAACATCAAATAATTCAAATAACAGACAGTATATAAATTGTATATGCTGTGCTTATTGTGTTCTTCACATGATTTTATATTATTTCCTCAAATGCGATTAAAGAATATAAATCCAAGAATCTTTTAAAAGGATCAAATTATTTAAACAAAAAGGTCCCCCCCATTGATCACACTCCCACCCAACCTCTTAAAAATACATTTCATTTATGTAATGGCGTCTATCTTGACATGTACTGTTTCTTTGAATAGAATCTCATTAATATATAGAGAATATTACACAACTTTTTGTATGACCAATCATATAAGAGAGAGAATGTCAATCAAACTTATGATTAGAAGAACCTTATAGCAAAAATATAAGGAACTTTACCTAGGGATTTTCCTAATATATATATTAAAAAACTTCGCAACTTTTTCAATTGAATATTATCTTTATAAGATAACAATTATAAAAATTAAATTATTGAACATATCCAAGATATTAAAGATATATCCAATAAGTTAACTATTAGGTTCTCTAATGAAACTCTAATGACCAAGTTTTAGGGCCTCGCTATACTTACAAATAATGCATCTATCCAGAAACTTGATGTTGTGATTAACCTGAACAGAAAAACTCAATGACCGTGAAAACAAGTTGTATAAAAGAAAACTACGAATATAAACAAATCCGGAATCTATAGGGGGAAAAAAATAATGGATTCCAAGGGGAAACAACAGAAGGATAAGTTCTGAAACCACTGCTCCCAAATGCACTGTTAAATACTAAAAATATAAATGAAGGCCCATCAGGGTCAAGACTCATGAGTTAAATCCCTCATGTGTCATTGCAGGTAAGATGAGACGTGTTTTATCTCAACATTTTAAAAGAAAAAAAAGTACATCTGGAAAATCTGACCAGGACTCCCAGAAAGGGGGTGGCGCAATTATTACAGAAGCTGAACAAAATACACAATGCACTATCATCAGATTCAGATGAACCCACTGACAAAATCTTTATTTCATCACTATCAAATGAACAAGCAAACTTTCTCACCCGATCAACCTTCTAGAGCTGATGCTCCAGAGATAATCTCGATCAATTCAGTTGTAATGGATGCTTGACGAGTTCTGTCACAAAATGGAACAAGATCAATCACAATAACCCAGGAATGAGATATACTCAGGCCACAGCTCCAAATACATGTAATGCACAACTGACTACAATAATAATGCAATTAACTAGCAAGGACCAAGATAATAATAATAAAAAAAATTGTTTCCCACAGGTATCCTATCCTCCACTGGAAGCCCTCCTATTCGAGGCATCATGTGAGCAAGAAGTTTATTAGTGTATAAGTGCATGGGAATGACCTATTATAGGTGAGGGTAAGACGGTCAAGCATGTCCCCAGCATTTCTGCTAGAACTGTCCATGGCAGACATCCTTGCTCCTTGCTCACTGCAGGCGTTCTCCAATACCGCATTGAACAAAACCTATAGAATCCAATATTGCTTCAAGTGAATGTTATGGAACAGAGACATTAATTTTGGACAACAAAAGATGCCAGAAAAGTAGATAACATATACAACCAGAAAACTTTTCAGATTGATCTTTAAGACTAAAGCAAAACATGTAAAAAAAATAAAAACCAAGTGGAACAAACCTGTATTAACAATTCATAGAGAAGCGCATACCTAATGAACAAGCGGAATATAACAATAACCAGTATAGGTAGCAATGGAACTACTTAACCAGAACGTGGAGAAAGTCCCATCAGAAATGTTTTTCCTAACTTTTCTTCATTGACTGTTTTTTTTATAAGAATTTTCTTCATTGACTGTTAATAAGAAATCATCAATTGACATTAAGTTCTACCATTAAGAATACCAACGAATTTATAGTGTGCCCCACCCCCATCTTGCTTTCAGCAGTAAAAGGCATCACCCATCATTCATGACACTGCCCAACAAAATTTAGGGTGCAAGTCTCAAATTAAAGATGAGAAATCACACAAATGCCCACTTTATTATTCTGAGAGCAATCTCTAACAAAAGGATATCTAAAATTCTCCAAGAATGTTCATAGCAGCCACTTATATATTCTCAGTCTGAGTCATCCGTGAATTCTAAGAATCATTATAAGGTTTAGTGGGAACTTGGTCAATATAAAACAAGAGGGCAGCAAAAGCCAAAACAAAAATCACAGGAAACAGGGGGAAATGGAGCAGAAGCCAGGAAGTAAGAAACAAAATTTCACAACCACATATATTGGATTGCGACACTAAAGCAGATTAATGCACTTTCAGTTTAGCAAGTAATCCAGAAAGTAACAAGGGCGAACATGCCAGAAAATCATAACTGACCAAAAAATCAGCAGGGCCATCCAACACCAGAATGATACCAAAAAGTCAACATTGACAATAAATATAGCTCAAGAAACTAAAAATTATCACTTCCAATTGCATTCCCATTCCTCCCTACAATTAGATTTAAATTAGACACACGCAAGATTTTAAGGTACATTAATCCCAACGAATTTTGTAACTAATTAACTGAAAATTGTACTCACACAAGAAAACTGGAACTCAGCCAGATTCTGAAGTATTTCTGATTTTGTCTCACCACCTTCTATCTCATAAGAGTCCAAGTCCCCAAGCTTTCCCCCAGACTCAGTCTCTCTCTCCACAATCTACAAGAAAGTGAAATAACTTTACAACATTAGATGGCAGAGAGGCATAAAATTCACATAAAAGAGAATCCCACGATCAAAATAATTAAGTCCATGAGGCATTCACATAAATAAAACAACCAAACCAAATATCGAGTGCACAACTTTTTATGATGGGAATCTATGAACACCATTTAGATATCCTGCAGCATATCATGCTGTGTAGTAAACTTAAGTACCTCAGGAGATAATACAGTAGACACAGTTGGCAGAAATGAGACAACTGACTGAAACTTGTTAAAAACAACCCTCAAGGCATCAAATTCTACATTCTTTAAGATATCATCTGCCATGACAGCAACCTGAAATGTACAAGAATGAAAAATCTGATCAACAGCCAAAAAGATATCAAATATTTATCATATTTAAAAGGAATCTAAAGCACAGACATGCCTATTTCCAGATGTACCAGACACTGCCCGTAACAACAAACAACACAGTGATGGCATTCGTATGACATGAATATGTATGTGTTAGAAAAATATATATACTATCTTGGCTTAGAGATGTGCCAGAGAAGGCTTGAACATAGCTGCGCCCTGAAAAAGAGGGGGTGTGGGCGGAAAGAGGAAGATAGATTGAGAGACTAAAAACTTTCCCCTAACTTTTTTGCAATACAAGAATAATTGAATAATATAATTTAATGTTTTTTACTTAGTAGAATGTTTTCCAGAAAACACAATGTATGATGCTTAGAATATGGGAATATGCCAATCGCACTTTTATGAGAGTAGATCATAAAATGAAAAGATTAGAAACTGAGTATTTGAGTACGAAATGTGTGTGTCTACGACACACGGGTACGGCCAAAATGGTGCCGTACCGGTACTTCTTGAGTATTATGAAATAGTTATCTCATATTTATCTTTTGCAAATGATGACTTAGTTTTTATCTAGTTCTATGTTTGCTACATTAGCTTTGCTTTTATGGTATTGGTGAAAACCAAAACCATACTCTAGAAAGAGAGACCAGATAAATATATAAAGTCTGGTATTTACATAAAGGGTGAATTGCAATTTGGTACCCTGTGGTTAGGGGCGTTTCCCCTTTGGTACCCTGAAAGAAAAATTTTTGCATTGTGGTACCCCGTGGTTTGCTCCGTTAGCGATTTCGTACCCTGAGGTTTTTTTCTGTTAGTATTTAACGGCAAATATTAGTTAAAATGTCAAAAATCTCCCAAAAAGTCTTCTCTTATGCGTTTAAGTCCTTTCCCTTTACTAAAAAGGATCAAAACATAAATAATTAATTATAAAAGGGTCTTTAGAATTCTAATATTATAGATTTTTCTCCTTTTCATAAGATTTCTTTTAAATAGGTCCTGATTTAATTACACTTTAATCCCAAAAGTTTATGATCTTTATCAAAATAGTCCTTAGAACCTCAAAAGACAAATAAGCATCTATGATTTATCAAAAAATCCCTATATTCAACTACAATTTTCATTCAAGTACACTACAAACAAATCAAAACCCCCAAATTTTTTCAAAATCAAGCCCCACAAATCAAAAACCCTCTCAACAACAAAATCAACATCATCAACAACCAATTTCTTCATACCCTAAGGAATCAAAATTCAAAACTAAGGAATTCAATTTCTTCCTCAATTTTTCAAAATTTGGCATAATTGGTCCCTCGAAAGTTTTTTGTCCATTTTTCCGTTGAAAAAAAGAAAAAAATAAACTTTTATTTTGATCCCTCAATTTTCCAACAAATTTCACTGCTAGTCCCTCTTTAATTTCCATCCAATTTTTTCATTAACCTAAAGAAAAAATTGGTTTACATTCTCCAAAAGTTTTATTTTTTGAATTAAGGTCCTTTCTTTTTATAATAGGACTAAAATGTAAGAAAAAATGAATAAATTAAAATTTAAAATAATTTTGACCAAAAACCCACGCAAATTGGCTCTCCTTCTTCGATACCATCCCTTCCACTTCTTCGTCCCTCTCAATTCTCTGACGCCGCCACCGGAATCCGCCACCGACCTTGACTTCATCATCATCGCCGACTTTCTATTTACGCTTCCGCTCTCATCCTCAACCATCGCGCACTCAGAATCCTGTTCTGCTCCTCCCTTCCGATTGCTCTTCGGTGGCTTGAACATCGACAAAAACCACCTCGCCGACCTACTCCTGCTCAGACCGGCGGAATGCTTGGCCGTTGCGCCGCCATGATCAGATTCCCTCTCGGCGGCGTTGTAGCGCGATCTCGACCGGAGAAACAAAATGGCGAGGGACCTGAA
Organism: Chamaecrista fasciculata; assembly: GCA_003254925.1. Classification (NCBI taxonomy): domain Eukaryota; kingdom Viridiplantae; phylum Streptophyta; class Magnoliopsida; order Fabales; family Fabaceae; genus Chamaecrista; species Chamaecrista fasciculata. The sequence continues at coordinate 143,771 of QANZ01030783.1, read as the reverse complement.
TCGCTTCAATCCGACGTCGGAGTCGCCGTCGAAGAGGTTATGAACGCCATTGAACTTGATTTGAGGATCTATCCCACGGTAGTGAGGGAAGAAGGAGAAGAAGAACGATTCTGTGATTGGAGAAGAAGAACAGTCGATTTGGGTGGGTTCTTTTTATTTATTTTTTTTTGGGAAAATTGTTTCAAATTCGGACCAATTATGCCAAATTTTAAAAATTTAAGGAAGAAATTGAATTCCTTAATTTTGAATTTTGATTCCTTAGGGTACGAAGAAATTGGTTGTTGATGATGTTGATTTTGTTAGAAGGATTTTGATTTGTGGGTCTTGATTTTGGAAAAATTTGGGGGTTTTGATTTGTTTGTAGTGTACTTGAATGAAAATTGTAGTTGAATATAGGGATTAAAGTGTAATTAAATCAGGACCTATTCAAAAGAAATCTTATGAAAAGGAGAAAAATCTATAATATTAGAATTCTAAAGACCCTTTTATAATTAATTATTTATGTTTTGATCCTTTTTAGTAAAGGGAAAGGACTTAAACGCATAAGAGAAGACTTTTTGGGAGATTTTTGACATTTTAACTAACATTTGCCGTTAAATACTAACAGAAAAAAACCTCAGGGTACCAAATCGCTAACGGAGCAAACCACGGAGTACCACAATGCAAAAATTTTTCTTTCAGGGTACCAAAGGGGAAACGCCCCTAACCACAGGGTACCAAATTGCAATTTACCCTTACATAAATATTGCTGAATTTGTATCTTTTTGAAGTTTTATGTATTATGATTCATTATATGCTTCTATGATGCATGTTCATGTTGTGTTCGGTCACATGCTTGTGCTTCATCCATATTTTGTGTTACTCAGGATATACAAGTCCAATGCTCCTTTGAACAAAGAATTTTGGAAGATCACAAGAGAAACTAATTCTATGGGACTGACAAAGTAAACTGCATATATATCAATGTTTAAAAATGCAAGGTTACATTTACTAGTACTGTGTACAATCCATCATGATCTCCCCAATCGCCCTCCAAATAACTAATCAAAATATTAATCATTCATTTCCTAATTCTTTCACTATAATAAGTCTAGTCAATTCAAAGAATATTTGGAATCTAATATGTGGAGGATGAATACAAATAGTGGCCCTTAAAAATATATATAGGCACTAACCTGAGTATAATTGAGGGGATTTTTCTGCAGCTCAGTCATGGAGATCTCAATGTCCTTCTTTGAGTCACGTATCAATTGAGCCTTTGCCTTCTCTCCCAAAATGACATACTTCGGCTCTTTATCAGGCCCTATCCCAGAAATAAAGAATATAATGGAGAAAGATCATTTTTGGACTAGTATTAGGTAAACATATGCAAAAGTGAAACCTGTCAGTGACTAAAACGTAAACACAGCATAGTTTCATAAGTCAAAACAGGAAGCATAAAGATGAATTTTACAATGCTTTCAAACTAAAAATCATAGTATATGTATACCTAACTATTGGGTCTCAAATTTGCTTTGATTCTTTAGGGGCCAACCTGGCTAATCATTTGCATATTTACTTGTTAACAATGTGATCTTAAAACATGTAAAAACCATTTCAAAAATATTATTGAGCACTAAACTTTAATATAGCCATTAACTATGTCTATAACTATTTAAAAAGGAATAACATGAGACAGAAAATACCAGAACTCAGTTTATGCAAAGCCCTGCTTATCTTGACTGATGTGGAATTGATTCCACCACAGAGACCTTTGTCTGATGAAATAGTAACAATAACATCCTTCTTCACATCAACACCTACGCATAGAAACAGGAAAGAAAGATTCATTGTGAGGGCATCAGACACAAAATATAACTTGTGTATGCATAATGGCATATAGAAAATTCATATAACTCAGTATGAAGCAGTGGCATGTATCTGCTACTGCTGCATCACAATAAGCACCGAGTTTAAACGTGCAAATGTATGATATAAATACTGAAACAGAGCAAAATATGCAGCTTCGAACTACAACTTGAAGTTTCATGCTGTATTTGACAGTATTGGACCTGATATGGCTCCAATTTAAAGTATAAATGCTTTATAAGCCACATAATGGCATATTAAAGCCACTACAGGAATGAGTAGCATTGTCATATAAGATTAGGCAAAACCGCAAAAGCATATAGAATAATAGACCAAGAGTCAAGTAACAGTAAAAAATAATGTGCTATATATGAACTTGGAAACAATGTTGGTCAACATACTCGGAGTGTCACCCAGAAGGGCAGTAAATGGCTGCCATAGGCCGCGAGAATTTTCAGCTTTAGTTTGAATAGCCCGCAGTTTTGAAGCTGCAACCATCTTCATGGCCTTTGTAATTTTCTGGATATTCTTCACACTCTTCATCCGGTTCCTAACTGCATTGTTGCATGAAACCTCAAACAATCAATGTCTATCTGCCAGGTAGCCTTATATCTAACAGGAGAAAGCAAGAAAGGAACTCTTCAGTTATAATAGATAGTATACAGAACATGCAATGGAACCTACCTGCTTGAGTTGAAATAGAGCGCACTCCATGGGGGGCTTGCTCCCTGTCAACTGAAACAGATTAGCTGGCTTGGCAAAGAAGCGACAAGGTAAACATGACATGTAGAAATGTTGCGACAAGATCTAAAAAGAGTCCAGTTTCTTTGCCTATCTGACGTTGAAGGTTAATGCAATCCTTCCTATCAAGTTTCCAGGCCTATTTAATGATCGATGCATAAATCATCTTACACTTATTCCGTGAAGAACAACTTCCTCCAGAAATTTTCTTTCAGATACACAACATTGAAATTGCAAATTCACAACATTGTAACAGTAACACAGAGAGCACAAAAATTTAGCGAATGGAAAACAATCATTTCCTTTTACCCTACTCCAGGCATTCTAAAAGGATACAAGATAAAAGTGAAAGGGACACCACATACTTATAAGCGCGAAATACATAAGAAAGGCAGTCTCGTTGCAGTATTTTCCAGTAACAGCCAAAATGCTGCCAACGATAACTAATGAGAACCTTCTAAAACCTACTTTTGATAAACATAAACCACCAAACCAATGAGTTTACAAATATATATAGAGACTTCCATTCAACTCCCTAGAATCGGTGGAAATGGCTAAAAAAAAAAAAGAAGAACAATAGAACAGCATCTAAAGCCTAAAACATTACTTCTAGTCTACAACATTCCTCGCCAACACATGAAATGTAAAAATAACATGCGATCATAAAACAGCAAATCAACGAGCAAGAGAGAGATTAGAGAGCAGATTTAAGAGAAAGGAAGCGAGATCGTACTCAGCGATGAGAGAAGATCGGAGAGCGGCAAGTGGCTGAGGAGAGACAAGAGGGGCGAGACGCCTGCCTTCGCGGCGCAGAGCAGCCATAGCCATTGATGCGGATCGGTGAAGAGAAGGAGGAAACCCTAGCAAGGAGAATGAAGATCAATAGGAAATTTTGATGAGAGAGAGAGAGAGAGAGTGATGCACACGCTCGTAGTTTTCAGGCTTTCTGTCTCTTAATTGAAATGAAATGCTCAGTAATGTTGCGTTTAGCCCTCGGCCCTCAGGAGTCAGGATCCGAGTAATTCGTTAAGTTTTTATTAAAATTAAAAAAAATGTGTTGATGTTTATTATTTGATTTTTTTTAAAAAAATACTGTTTATTTTAAAATTTGTGATATATTGTCTTTTATTTAATAATATTATTTTTTGAGGGGTAGATTTTTGCGTAGAAAAAGAATGAAATATTAGAATTTTTATATATATGAAAAAAAGAATTTTAATGTTGTATGAATTTGTAAATTTTTTTTAAAAAAGGGTTTGTCATATTTTACAATTTCGTAATATTGTTTAGTAATTTAGGAATAAATTTCATCTATTTATTTGATTCCTTTTTAGAAAAAAATAGACTTTACCAAATTTTTTTTTTACTAAAAGAAGAAATCATATTTAATGCTATATAAAGTTTTAGAATTGTAATTTCTCTCTATTTTCTTAGTGACTGTAACTAGTTTATATATTGTCTTATCTATAATATTATGGGTTAGTACATTTATCAGAAAAAGACTTTGAATGTTTCTTAAAAAGAAAGATAAAATAACTTTTTACAGTCTGAAATTATAATTATGTCATATTATTTGTGGATTGACATAATTTTGAAATAAAAAAGACACAAAATTATGTAATATAAATATAAAATATATATTACAGATGTAATAATGAGGTCGTTTCAGTATATTCAATAAAATTAGAACGTTACAAACTCACAGTTCTATTGCTAATTAAAAACAATATTGGTATTATACGAAATTAATTTGTCATTTTTTGATAGAGATGACAACAATGTCAAAGGTACTTTTAGAATGTAAACTAGAAAATGTATGTACTTGTTTTTTGAGTGTAAATTTGAGATGAAAAATGGTGACTAGGGAAAACAAGAAAAGATCTAATTTAAATTTAGACTCTTTTTATCCTTAAAACCCAAATACACAATTCGAACAAATAAAAGTACAACTAGATGAAACTCTATTTTAGCTGTTTCTACTTTCTAGTTAACCCCTCCGTTCAATATTTCAGCAATGGTGTGTCAGTTAAATACATGCACAAAGCCAAAAAAAAAAGAAACTGCTAAAAGATGCAACACACTTCTGGGAGCTCCAAAAGATTACACTACTCTCTAAGTTTACTAGAAAGACTATAATTAGTTGTAGAATATTTACACCAAAAGGCAATAATAGATGATAACATGGCAATCTGCAATTACAAGGGTATAGCAGCAGAAGCAGCATCAATGTAAGCCATAGCTTCCACCTCTGAAAGCTGTTCTCCTTCTACCAAGCCTTTTATTAAGGTGTTGGCATATGCTTTATTAGGAGCATGCAAAGGTAGCTTCCCAGATTTGAAGCGTTCAATATCAGAAAGTGAACACCTGTTTCAGATGAAGGTAATGTAAATATATCAAGCAAGATTTAAAATGGACAAGTGATAAGTTACCAAATAATTGATTACTCACGTCATGGTAAGAATTGGAATATTCTGTTCCTTGCCCAAGTATACAACATTACCATACCATGAACCCTGCATGATCATTGAGCAGCATTATTGTATCACAGACATGAGTGAATGGGAAAGTCAACATTGAAGGAGCAGACTGCAGATAACCTCCATAAAGTAAGGAATAAACTGACATTGTCGCCCCTAGATTATAAGGGCGCTGTCACTTTAGTCCCTGATATTTTGAAATGTTTAGTTTCCACTCCAAAAATCCATAACTTGCTACAAGTTAGATCCTCTGTGAACACTCTACCGATAAACAACTCAGTTCTTGAAGAGACCAATGAGTTATGGATTTTCGAAGACTAACTCAAACATTTTAAAAATTCAAGAAATAAAATAGCAGCACCCATATGATCCAATGACTAAATTAATAGTTTATTCTAAAGTAAATGAGGAAATAATAGAAAAAGTGTGTTTGTGTATAAAAAGCACTCATGGTTGTCACAAAAACAGCAAGCATCTGAAGAATACCTCAACAACCTCCCGTGAGTTGAATTCCATGCTAGTGGTAGCATTCAGTGCAGCTGTGTCAGACAAAGGACAATCGAGATTCTGACTAAGGCCATTTTCCTGAAGTAAAACATCGTTGAACTGCTCTAACCTAAGAAAAAATGTGGAAGTGAACTTCACTTGAGCTCCATCAGATGGAAAAGAAAACCAAAAGTCCAAATTAACAATGCCATGCTCCAAGTTTGGAATTGGACAAAATCTGGCAACTGGGAGGAGATTTCAATTGCAAGTGTGCAACTAAAAAGAGTTAGGAGGATTTACTTACGAAATTCTGTACAGGCACATGTAAGTTTTGTTCTCCGAGTTTTTCTCAGGAATAACAAAAGCAACCCCACCAGGGCCCCATGTATGTGAAGAATCACGACCAAAAAATAGACGGCAAGGGAAAGTTTTCCAGAGTATCTCCCTTGGTGGAGTTTTGTCCATTGAACCAGAACATTTCTTTTTCATACCTTCCACCTGGCAATCATTCCGGAAATCACCATAAGAAAAAGTAAATAACAAAAGATACAAAGCCATAAAAAAGGAAGGACAAAGGCAAGAGAACTAGGAAATGCAAAGTAGGTGGCATATTCTTTCTATAAATAGCCAAAAATCAATGCATAATAATATCCTAAAGCATTCAAGAGAAAATCTTAGGCTTATTGGCAATATGATCATGAGAAGCCTACTGTTTTTACTATCGATACAATTAACTATAACAAGTTAAGACAATTCACAAAGACTAAAGCAACTATGGAAATGCAATGGTACCAGAGTTCTCTCAGCTTGAACTACCATAAATATTACTGCATTCCATTGGAATTATTAAAATGAATAGAGAGTCTATCATCTGTTTTATAATTGCATATTTATTGAGGTAAAATAAATTGACTGGAACGTTGCACTACCTGTCCACCTGCAATGTAGCACATGAATCTCGATTTCCACATATTTGATCCATACGAGGCATACCATATGTAAGTATTTGAAAGTTCCGATCGCCATGAACTAGATGCAGAAGTTAGTTTATCTGCATAAAATATGGAGCTCGTCAACAATGAACACAGAAAGGGGGAGTGCGGAGAAGCCGGACATCAAATTAATTATATATTGATTACCGTGACTGTCTGCATTAACTTTCAGCTTGGAAAGGGGCTCTATAACATTCTGAACAAGCTCTGCAATATTTTCAGAAATCTGTGGACCCTTATCATCCTCGGTCTCAGAGTCAGAGCTAGAGATCAGAGTATGCTACAATGGCCAAAAATGATTGCAGCAAATATTTTAGGATGACAATAATTTGACAGATAATATGTAAGCAACAAAACAAACAAACATGTGTACAAGGGAGAGAGAGAGAGAGAAAATGAGCCAATTAGGTCTTCTTCAGAAGCAATCACACATTCACGAGTAGACCTGCTCATGGGCCAAGTAGTCCATAGGAAACAAGAGATAAAAATTAGATTTGGGCTTGGAAACAAGATCTATCCATTAAATACTCAAATCCATTAATTATCTCAGTTATAACCCGGACATTACCCGAGACTACCCAAAAGATTTAAGTTTTGCACCGTACCGCTTCTAACAAGTCTGTCCGTGAATGAGAAAGGGTATAGGCTTTTAGGCATGGATTGTACTGAAGCATGAAATAACTGCTCATGGGCTTTTAGCCTATAATTAAATAACTTTATAGGGTTCAATGTGGGGTATATGACCTTCAATCATAAGCACCATGTGGCCAAATTTTAATGGGATAGGTGGATAGCCTTATGTAGGGAGTTTTCAAGAAATTTTTGTTTTAATCCAAAGAAATTTGTTGTTATATATTAACTGATCACTGTATTTCAGTTTTCAAGTTTGGCCAAAAAGAAAACCTATTGAAAATGTGTGTTGTTCGTGTTACTGTTTTTAGAAGCGTCGTAAAATATGTCAAAAATATGAGATAATATAATAAAATTGCAAATATTCATATTTGTGTTAAATTGGTGCTACACAATAAATTATCATTTTGTACACACATATTTATATATCTCTACACGTTATATCATGATGCTAAAATGAAACTAATCTCATATTTTGAGAATTAAAATAAAATAAAATAAAGTTTAAAGATCAAAACGAAATAAAAAATAGTTTGAGGACCAAAACAAAACAAAAAAATAGTTTGAGAACCAAAATAAAAAAAAAGATAGTTTGAGGACCAAAACAAAACAAAAAATAGTTTGAGGACCAAAATGAAACAAAAAATAGTTTGAGGACCAAAATGAAACTAAAAATAGTTTGAGGACCAAAACAACATTGATCCCATAGTTTGAGGACCATAACAGAACAAAAAATAACTCGAAGACTAAAATGAAACTAACCTCATAGTTTGAAGACTAAAATAACAATTTAATTTTAAAATTATTATAAAAGAAAAATAAATTTGGACTACCCAAGCTCAAGCCCATGAGCTTGGATAAATACTTGGCCCATTATATCGAGTATAATTTTATTTAGGCTTAGACCTAGACGCAAGCTCATTTACATAAAAGCCCATGGGTTTGAACTTGAGTAGACCAAGCTTGGCCCATGAGCAGGTCTATTCATGAGTTGGTAATGCAAATTTAGAATGGCAAAAATGGCCACTATGACAGGCATATGTTTAAAAAAAAAAAGGAAATTGCTATGAAATGACCCAATAGTTATTTTTGTGCACTATTATTCAACTCTAGCAAGACTTTCCAGAGAAAGAAACATTGATTGCTTAGCAGTTATGATTAAGGAGTAAACATTTTCTTCATAGTGGATAAGCAACATAAGTTGTCAGATAACATGCTGATAAAAAAGTAGAGATATTTTACAATGATCAACCTTTAAACACAATGCATTCTAATTTATGATAAGTGATACACACCATAAAATTCCTAATTAAAGAATAAGTAACAACACTGCCAGCCAACTACGTAATCAGTAATTTTTTTTTATTCTACAAAAAAGTATTTGCATTTTGAAAATATAGTCTTACACATATCCTATAACTGATTAACACTCAAAAGTATACTCTAATGTATAGGTATCGACAAATAAATAAGTTGTTCGAATATCATATTTTATTGGCTAAATTAGGTAACGAAGAGTGAATCACAAGCATTAAAAGCGGGTTACCGGAGGTGGTGCTGTTTGACAAATTAACTTTTCAGGTAATTTGTTGGCAAGTGTAAGCCAGAATGGACTTAATTCCTGGCGAACCTGCAATGAATGCACAACCCCTTAGAACAAACTAAAAATCTGCAAATTACTCTCAACCTTTAACAACAGAGAATGCAGCTAGAACTGAAAGGAGACAAATAGAGTTTTTTAAAACAGAAAGAGACCTTACAACATTCATGCCCTCAGGAGAAACTTTTACCCAATTATGGCGCCCCACACTCCATCTCCCCACCCAGTATTCATTTTCCCCACATTGAAGGGTTAAAAAGGGCATGATATATTACTACTGCTTGTATCGGACACCATGAAGAATCAAATGGATATGCCTCTGGGAATCCAGTAATATACCTCTTCTAGTAAAACTTACATACCCAGCCCACTCCACCACACCCAGTTTTCTTTTTTTCCCGCATTGAAGGATAAAGGAAAAAAAAAAAAGGAAATGATGATATTTTTACCGCTTGTATAACCCGCCATGTTGACTCAAATGGATAAGCCTCGGAGGATCCAGTAATAGACTTCTCTTCTAGTAAAACTTCCACACAAGCAAGCATTGAATTTGCTATTGAATTAAGATTATATCCTCCTTCTAACACCAGTACAATCCTACCTTGAGCAAAATTCATCAACTGGAAAATATAAAAAAGAGAAAATGTGATAATCAATAATCATTAACCAGCTGCCTTGGAATGCATAACTTGTCTTCGAATATAAAAAAAATAAAAAAAAAAATTATTAAAATATTAATAAAAAAAGAAGAAGTTATTTTTCTTATTAAATAATTAAATAAATAATAATAAAAGTAATGAAATGTTATTTAACTTTCAACTTTTTCAATTCAGTGTTTATTTGATATTTTAAATTATTTTTGTTAATATATGATTTTAGGACTAAAGACAACAAAAACACCTTAAGGCTCAAAGCTATATATTATAATTAGCTTGGCATGCACTAAATTCTATATTATTTTTACTTCATTTTGAAATATTTTTTTAATACAATATTAAATTATAATTTTTTCATCTTATAAAATAATAAGAAAAGAGCAATGAGATATTTAATTATCATCTTTCCTGCTCTCCCACTTAACCACAATCTTACACGTAGTTTAACTTTCATTTTCTTCCCTTTTATATATCAGTTATATGATTTTGACATAAGGCTTCAAAAAAATATATAATAGTATATAAATAGATATCCATATAGTAATAAGCATATTAGGGCCTGTTTGATTCCCTTCCTTAAAAACAGTTTTCTATTTTTAAAAACTAAGAAAAAAACTAAAAAAACATGTTTTATGACATTGTTTTAATTTTTTTGCTTTTAAAATTCAATACATCAAATATTGTTTTTAAAACTTCAAAAACAGAAAACTGTTCAAAGATGTTCTAGACTCCCAAAACAATTTTAAAATTTGTTCTTATATATGGGAATCAAACAAGCCCTTAGATTTTAGTAACTGTATTTTCAAACAAAAATCAAATATGAAAAACAAAATAAAAAATAAGGAAGGAAGAACTTTTAAAAAGATGAATTGCCAATCATAATAGCAGAGGAAAAGAAGGGGACCATAATATTGGAAATATACATTGACAAAGAAATTGCAACTTTTACAAACAACTATATTCGCCCACATATCATAATAGCTATTATTCTTAAGAAACAAACGATACAATAAACACACGAGAAAAAAAAAAGTTAGAAAGTCAGTGATTAAGAATTCACCTTTTTCAACATAACCGAGTAACCATATGGTGTAACACGACATCCTCCTAGAGGATCACCAACAGCTGAAACATTAAGAAAAAGTATGCAATTATGAAACCTAATAAAGGACAAAAAATTAGTAGCATCTATCCAACCACTCCAAATACACCTTTATAGAAAACAATTAATATCTAAGACAAGAAAAGGTTTAGTGCATCAGCAGCGGATTCAAAATATTTGTCTAGAATTTATAAGGTACTGGGTTAACAGGTAGTACTCAAATGAACTGTGCAACTCTTTAAGCAGCTATAAGATCAGCCACTTGAATATTTGGCAACAAACTTACTTTCTTTCAATTAACCCATTCACTTATTTCTTAGAATAGGAAATTGGCACAAAGGTCAACCTGCCAGTCGTTACTACCATTTAAGTCATTCTCCCACATTCTTGTTTAATATTGTCTACCAATTTTGGCTTCAGTGGGGCAACTACCAAATTGCTTTATTCGTCTTAAGTATCTGTCAACTTATCTCATGATCAATAAGTTTATCACTTTAGATTACTTTGTATCCATCTGATCAGCTATTTAGAGTCTTCAACCTTTGACAGATTGTTAATAAATTCATGTTAGATTTAATCATTGCTCCAACTCAGATAGTAATGTTCATAGTTCAACACTCATATTCATCATATGAAATTCTCAAGTAGGCATAAAAAGTATCAACTTAACATAAAAAAATGAAATCATGTATACTGCAAAAGTAGCAGAATGTAAATCATAAATATGTAACTCAAATGACCAAACAAGCTAAATAGCGCCATCAGTCCCTTCAATGACATAAGTCAGGCACACAATCAAAGAAGAATAGTAAAGAGCACAACCCAAAAAAAGAAGAAAGAAAAAGATAGACTGATCAGAAGAAAAAATCTCCAGTGTGCCACTGTGTATACCTGCATCAAATCCAGCAGAAACTATAATTATGTCTGGATTAAACTCCTTGGCAACAGGGACCAAGATGTGATCCCAAACTGCAAAGTAATCTGCATCACCACATCGCCCATTCTCCCAGGGCACATTTATGTTATACCCAGCACCTGGTCCTTCTCCAATCATGGTATAAAAACCATCATCATTAGCGGGATAGAAACTCCCAAATTCATGCCTGCAAAAGGAGAAAAGTTCATAGACCTCCTGATCAATTACCAAAATGATATAAACCCCAACCTGTCCCACCACAGTTAAGAATAGAAACAGAAAGTCTAGCAATCACACCCCATTTAATTATCTACAGGGCCTCAAAAGCCATTATCAACTTTTTTTTGGCAAATTCAGAAGCGCTATGAAAGAAATAGTAGATACAACAATTCATCCTACCATAATTAAATCAATGGATCTACAGATAACATCTTGGATGTAATTTATCAATAATCCATTATGCCAAATAAAGATTTATAACTGTACCTGTGGACAGAGAAAAATAACACACGAGAGTCCTTCCAGAACATTTTTTGAGTACCATTCCCATGATGAACATCCCAGTCAACAACTAAAATTTTCTTGATGCCCAATTCTGGCTGTCATACACATGGCAAGGCCTGAAATGTGAGGTGGCAATTCACGGAAGTGGCAGATCAAAAGGCTTGAAATTGAATAACAGAATTGATAACAGTTGATACCCACTCTTTGATCTAGGAGATAACTTGATGCAACTGCCACATTGTTAAATAGACAGAACCCCATGGCCTCATCTTGTTCTGCATGATGCCCAGGAGGCCTAACGATCGCAACAGCAGAATTCAATTCCTTGCTGGCTACTTTCTCAACGACCTATTTTTCAAAATATCTTAAGGTTCTTAAAGTTTTTACATGGAAAGAAATTGAACAGGTCCAGAAAAATATATGCGCACTAGCATTGTTTTATGTCTTAACAGTTCTTGTGTCAATATTATGCAAGTACAGAGATAAGTAAACAAAAATTGCAACCATTCCCACATATATGAAGCAACTACAAACCAAGGTAAAAGTTGATCAAGCTAAAATGTTTAGTCTGTTAAAATTACTTCATATTTTATCAAAATAAGTTACAGAAACTAAAGGTCCATGCCCTTAGTCTCACTGTAACAAACCCAAGAGTGTTACTGAAGAAAGCCTTTCATCAGAAAGAAGTTCCAAAACTTTTAACACTTTGTTTTAGTTAAATGCATTTTTGTATGAACTCTTGGATGATATTTAGAATAGATTAAGTGAAACACAGTCATGGCAATAAAAGCAAAGGAGGACAAGAATGAAAAAATAATTCATTGAAAACGTGGCATATTCCCATTCCACCCATAATTGTCCAGATTGTCAGGACATTGTACCGCTTAAAGAATTTTTCATAAGTATTACCTCTACAACAGAGCCAGCAGCAAGATAAGCAGCTTCCGATGAACCCTCATTAAAATATATAGAGTTAAATTTTGACGCAATCTTCTTCCTGCGTGAATTAAACTGTTTGGAGCTGATGTTCTTAATCAAATTGACATGATTTTCGGAATGCACTGACAGTATATATTTGTCTTCAGCTTCTTTGGCACCCATAATCACACATCTGGAGCAAGATGTGACACCAAATTTGTTAGGAGTGCAAATAAGAAAAGTGTTATTTATTACTTTATAATAAATTGACTATATCAGTGCATTCCCAGGCGAATTGGACTGACTGTTTTATGATATGCAGATATATTATTTAGGTTGTTATTATGGGTTTTCTAAACAAATATATAAAACAAGAAAGGGACAACAAGCACAAGAAAACAGCGCGGAAGACGTAAATGGACATAAGTTAATGTGCAAGGAGAAGTCTTTACGTAAAGGCAAATCTTATCCTCTTCTGGACTCCATTTCCTTGATGAAATATAGTGACTTATGAATTGATGATTATTATACTAGAACATAGAATAGGTAATTTATATTGCAAATGTTTTTACGAACTTACATCTCTCTATGTTCATATAGCAAAAAAGGGCGGCCCAAAGTGCACGAAGCTCCCACTAGGTGGGGTCTGTGGAGGGACAAGATGTACGCAACCTTACCCTTGCTTTGCAGAGAGGCTGTTTCCAGAATTTGAACCCGTGACCTCTTGGTCACCAGGCAGCAACCTTACCGTTGCGCCAAGGCTCGCCCTCTCTATGTTCATATAGCAAATGTCCAAAAATTTGTTTCATATTCTAGTGAATTAATTCGCCTGGGAGTGCACCTTTCTATAGCCTCTCACCCAAGCCCTAAAAACGCCTTGGGTGAGAGGCTATAGACAGGTGCACTCCCAGGCGAATTAATTCACTAGAATATGAAACAAATTTTTGGACATTTGCTATATGAACATAGAGAAGGTGAGCCTTGGGGCAACAGTAAGGTTAATGCCTGGTGACCAAGAGGTCATGGGTTCAAATCCTGGAAACAGCCCCTCTATTAGGCAAGTTCACCCTTGACTACCTTGATTTATCCAACTTATTGCAATAAGCCTAAATCATTTATATATTAGGCAACTTCATCCCCATCTTACGGTTAAACCAAGAAAGTGGATCTAACGAAATACACCATTGCATATCCCAATTCAAGTCCACACTTCATCTCATAGAAAACCTAATAGCATTTATCACCTCCTAGATGGAACACACAAACACCAAATTACAAAAGTAAAAGATAGAAGTAAATATCACAGAGTACACTTCCCCACAACGCAATTTACAGACACCCCAACAAGCAAAAACATCAATTTCTTATTTTCTCACAAAAAAGAGAATCATCATACTTAAAGAAACAACAGCTCGCATGAGTAGGCTAAAAAAGCAAAGTGCAACTTATGAAGGAAATGAAACTCAACTTTTAAGAGTGAAAGGATTCAATTACCTTTCGTGAATGCCAGCTTTCTGGAGCTTCTCCCAAATAGCCCTAATTCGGTTTGGGTTCTCAGGATGGTAATCGTTGTCGGGCGTGTAATGCTTACACATCCTCTCATCGTAGAGCAAACCCACGCGTCGTTGACTATGGTTGGTAGTACTTTTGACCTTATTCTCACAGTCAAGCTCCAAAACAACTTCCATGGCTTCCGAAATCAAGACGACTAGGCCACTTGCTCGAGCAAACTCTCTGTCTCTCTGAGAGAGAAAAGGAGGGAGAGGAAATTGAAGAAAAGTTCGAATGCAACAGAAAGTAAAACTGGAGAATTTTCAATTTGAAACAGCACTCTTATGTGGTATGCTTTTTATACTCTGTTTTATTTTATCCCGCAAAAGAGGAACGGGATCGCACTTTATTATTATTTTTTAAAATTATGTTTCTCTCTTTTTTTTTTTCAAGTAAATTAAATTATTTATAGTCTTTATTTTCAAAGATTATGGTATATTTTTTAATTTGATTTGTAAGAGATAAAATTATATAATTTAACCTTTTAAAAATAGGATTATAATTAATTTAATTATTTTGGAGGAAAGGGTAACAGAAAATGCGGGTATAGGTTATCAAATTCGTGTAGAGAAAAAATAAGAGAAAAGAAAATAGAGAAAGAGAAAATATGAGTTTATATATTTTTATTTCATGAATTTCATATTTTTTCTCTTTTCTTCTTCCTTTCTCTTTTTAACTCCACAAGAAATGTAGAGAAAAAAACTCTAGAAGATTCAATCCCTTTGGTGTGAGGCCTTTTCATGAGTATTTTTTCTACTTAACCTGAGCCATTATATTGAGTTTAAAAAGTTGATCACTCTTCTTACCATCAAACAAGCGAATTGGTCATATCTCTTGTTTTAAGTTCAGAGTGTGATAATTTCGGAGTTACAAGTTACATTTTTTCTATCAAGTTGAGACGGTCATCAAATGAGGTCATGAACGACCCACTTTCAAATACAGTTTGACCTCATTTGCTGACGATCTTAACCGGATAGAAAAAGTACTTGTCAATAGTAATACGTAATTTTAAACTCATGTTGGAACTTAAAACGAGAAAAATATAACTACATTCGGTAAATAGAGATTTAAAGTGAACAATTATGCAATTATTTAGGACCTATATAAAAGTTCTACAACATTTTGGACCAAAATGAACTTATAAGTATACATTTAAAACCAATTTAAGCATTCAGCCCAAAATTTAAAAATCCATCTTTCTCCTCTCAACAAGTGCGAGAAAACAAAATATTAGTTAGTACTCTCATTCCTCTGTAATTTGCACGTTCTATTATCTGCTAATATTTCCTCTCATCTTCGCATCCTATTAGGGATTGCAAGAGCTTTCGCACAAACTCATCTCTCTTTTTAACTTTTCTGTTACTTTCTTTAAGAGATGGAGTTTCCACATGCATTGCCTGTTCCTAGTTTCAATCATATAGAAAAATCAAAAGCTTGAAATATTGACATACCTGCCACACTCAAAGCACTGAACTTGCTTCAAAACATTCTGAGTGCTTAATAGGGGTGTACAAAAATGGCCCGGCCGGGCCGNGTTTTACCAATATATACAAGTTAAATTATATATAGAATGAATAAAAAAATATATATATTTTTTTGGCCCGGGCAGACCCGGTGACTCGGCCCGGCCCGGGTCTGTACCGGGCCGAGTCTTGGGCCGACCAAAAACCCGGCCCGTGTACACCCCTAGTGCTTAATTACAAAAAGCTAATCTACCATTTTGAACATCAGCTTTCACATTGGACTATAAGCACTTCCAATATGGTGTAAGTGTATATAGTCTAAAGTAGTTAGCTAGAACTGAATTCTGTTATCTCAGTTACTATGCTTAGGCTAACTACTTAGCTTAGTTAATTTAGCTATGACATTGTATATAAATACACTACTGTAATTCATTTCTCAATATATGACAAATATATCTTCTCTGAATTACTTACATGGTATCAGAGCAAATCGCTCTTTAGGGACAATTCTTTAGTTTAGGCAGAAACGCTTAATATCAAGAACAGTTCGCAACCCATAACTGTTCGATATCAAGAAACGTATGCAACCCACCCAGAGGTGTTTGTGATTCGACTCAGACGTGTTCGTGCATCAATCCGTGTTCGTGATTTGACTCAGACGTGTTCGTGCATCAACCCAGAGGTGTTCGCGACGTGTTCCCAGAGGTGTTCGTGATCCAGATTTGTTCGCCATCCAAGAAGTGATTCGCGACAAACAAACATGGCCGATTCAAGCGCTCGTCAGTCCGAAGCAGCTACGAATGGCAGTCACCGGCCAGCGCCACCTCGTCCGGCGACTACAAATGCGCCGACGGCGGTGAATGCAGCGGCAACCAATGTTTTTGTTACTCATTATTTTTCTCATCCAATTCTTGAGAAGCTGGAAGCAACCAATTTCTTAAATTGGCGTCGTCAAGTTCTTGCAGCAGTCAAAGGATATCGTCTGCAGAAATATTTGTTGGGTCCTCAGTACATTCCTCCCCAGTTTGCAAGTGATGAAGACGAAGCTCGTGGGGTATTCAGTGAGGATTTCTTGAACTGGGAGTCTTAGGATTCACTCTTATTGTCTTGGTTATTGACTTCAATGACTCAGTCTATCTCAGACCTTGTCATTGAGTGTGAATATTCACATGAAGTATGGGATCGATTGCAAGTGCATTTTTCATCCAAGACTCGAGCAAAAGTGAACCAATATCGAACCCAACTGCGCACAATGAAAAAGGGAAGTTCATCCTTGTTTGACTATCTTTTACAAATAAAGAAGTTGGCAAATGCTCTTTCATCAGTAGGTTATCCCATCACTGTAACAGAGCATATTGAAGCAATTTTCCAAGGACTTGATGAAGATTATGATTCATTCATAACTTCAATGAATACAAGAGCTTAATCTTTTACAATAGCGGAACTTGAAGCTCTTCTTATGACCTAAGAAGAGTGGATTAGCAAGAAGAAGAAGACAGTAGAGCCTCCTCTCTCTGTTAATATTGTACAGCAGCAATATAATAGAGATAGAAAGTCCAATTTCCAGCCTATGCACAATGGGTACAGGGGTCAATATGGACAACATCAGAATTTTAGTAATAATGGGCAGTTTTATGGAGGAAATAGTAGTCAATATGGGCAGCATCAGAATGTTCAAAGAGGAGCAAGGGGTAGAGGAAATTGAGGTGCTAAGAATGGTAGTTCTAATACCAAGTTAATATGTCAGTTGTGTGGAAAAACATGGCATATGGCATTTCAGTGCCATTTTAGGTTTGACCAAGAGTTTATGAGTCCTTTTGCCTCTACTGATGGTTCTTCAACAAGTAGTGAGAGTGGTTCTAAGTCCAAGAACACCGTGATGGTGGCTACTTCTGAAGCTCTCTATGACCCGGCTTGGTATCCAGATTCCGGTGCATCGTGTCATGTAACCCCTGATTTGGCAAATTTGCAGCATCAAGAGTTTTATGGAGGCCAAGATCAGGTGTATATTGGAGATGGTAAGTTTCTTTTAATTGAGCATATTGGTAGTTCTGAGATGCAATCTTATTCTAAACCTCTTATTCTATCTTCTTTGCTACATGTTCCAGCTATGAAAAAGAATCTATTAAGTGTGTCTAAGTTTGCTAAAGACAACAAAGTCTATTTTGAGTTTCATTCTGACATTTGTTATGTTAAATGTCAGGATTCCAAGAGGATTCTTCTTAGAGGACACCTCAAAGATGGTCTATATGCCTTTCATGTGTTTTCCCTTAGTCCTAAATCTTCTCTTTGTACTAATGTTCCAAAAACTTGTAACGATTCTTTAGTTCAGAATTGTAATAAAAATTCTTTTCATTGTAATGTAGTTTTGTCCACTACAGTTGATACTTGGCATAAAAGATTGGGTCATCCATCTGATTCCATTCTTTCTCAAGTTCTCAAAAGTTGTAATGTTTCCTACAAAAATAATAAAACTACTTTTTGTAATTCTTGTTGTTTAGGGAAGCATCATAAACTTCCCTTTCCTAATTCTTCCCATAATCTCCTTATGAACTTCTATATTCTAAGTTGCCTGACTATCTTTTCTTAAAAACCTTAGGCTTTGTATGTTTTCCATTCACCCGATCCTATAATAAGCACAAATTTGATTACAAATCTATTCCTTGTGTCTTTCTTGGTTATGACAACAAGTATAAGGGTTATAAATGCTTTGATCCAAAAGAAAATAGTATGTATGTGTCTAGACATGTCTTATTTAATGAGCATCAGTTTTACTATAAAGAGTTTCCACCTCAAACACTTCCTATATGTTCTAAAATTCCACTTACACTTGTTTCACCAATTTTCTTAGGAGCTGTCCCGTCTATTCCTGCATCTCAAAATGCTCAATTACCTACTCCAATGTCATCTAATCAAGGTCATTCATCTTCTTTTCGATCTGTATTGCCTTTTTCTAATAATTGTGGTGCAGATCATCCTATTTTAGAAGAGCAGCAGCCAAATGCCTTAATTTCAACAGATTCTTCTACAGATTCTGTTCTTCCATGTGCAGCAGATTCTGAGGCACCAATTGTAGCAGAGAGGGTTGTTAGACAGAAGAAAGTGTATGATAGGCATCCTATGTTGACCAGGTCTAAGACTGGACATAGTAAGCCTAGAATTAAAGTCTTTACATGCTCAACATCGGCTTCTCCTACTCCAACAGAACCAAAGAATGTTAAGGCTGCTCTTCAAGATCCTAAGTGGTATGCTGCTATGAAGGATGAGTATGATGCACTCATCAAGAATAAAACATGGAGTTTGGTCTCTTTGCCTTCTAATAGAGATGCTGTGACTTGTAAATGGGTCTTCAGAATTAAAAACAATCCGGATGGGTCTATTCAAAAGTATAAGGCACGTTTAGTAGCAAAGGGTTTTAATACCGCGATTTGACTTCACTGAGACTTTTAGTCCAGTTATAAAGCCAGCTACTATTAGGACAGTCCTCACAATAGCCTTATCTAAAAATTGGCATATTCATCAAGTTGATGTGAATAATGCCTTTTTGAATGGTGTTTTACAAAAGAAGTCTACATGACTCAACCTCTAGGTTTTGAAGATGCCAACTCAAAACTTGTTTGTAGACTACATAAGTCATTGTATGGTCTCAAACAAGCACCTAGGGCTTGGTTTGACAAGTTATCTTCCTCTTTGTGTTCTTTGGGGTTTGTGGCTTCTAAGTGTGATTCATCTCTTTTCATTAAGGAGAACTCAACTACAACCTTGTATGTTCTTGTGTATGTAGATGATATTATCATCACAGGAAGTTCTAAACAAGCTATTTCAAATCTTATATATGTGTTAAACTCTCATTTTCCTTTGAAAGATCTTGGCCAGCTCAACTACTTTTTGGGAGTTCAAGTTAAACACACAGCAGAGGGTGATTTGCACTTAAGTCAAGTTAAATACATTAAAGACTTGTTGTTGAAGGCAAAAATGGGTGAACCTAAGCCTATGTTGGTTGCTGGGCAGAAATTAAGTAAAGTGGGCAGCTTTAATTTTGAAGATCCTATGTTATATAGGTCTGTTGTGGGTGCTCTACAATATGTGACATTAACTCGACCTGAAATAGCTTTCTCTGTGAACAAAGTTTGTCAATTCATGAAGTGTCCTAAGGATGATCATTAGAAAGCTGTCAAAAGAATTTTGAGATATCTAGCTGGAACAATTTCTGGAAATCAGATTCCTTATCAGTGGTAGCTTTTTGTGACTCGGATTGGGCTTATGATGTTGATGATAGGAAGTCTACTTCGGGGTTTTGTGTGTTTCTAGGAAAAAATCCAATTACTTGGTCTTCTAAGAAGCAACAAACAGTCTCCAGATCTAGTACAGAGGCAGAATTCAGGAGCTTAGCTACAACAGTTACTGAGATTTTGTGGCTACAATCTTTGTTTCAAGAGCTTCATCTACAATCTACAGCTACACCAGTTGTGCATTGTGACAATCTAAGTGCAGTTTTACTGGCTGCCAATCCAGTTTTGCATTCTAAAACTAAGCATATGGAGATTGATCTCTATTTTGTTCGAGAGCTTGTGATGAAGAAGTTGTTACGGGTGCAGGCACAAGTTGCTGATATTTTGACTAAAAAGTAAAACGATTCTAATTCAGCAGGTTTTTAAGTTATACAAATCTGGTATCAGCTCATATGAAATCTCAATGTCAAACTCCGGGGAAGGGAAAGCATATACATTCTTCTTGTCAGAGTCATATATTTGAGTTCAAAATTTCATAAACTAAATGTCATTTGTATCAGCTTTGCTTCAATGATCAGTGTCAAACTCCAGGAACAGAGAAGAATATACATTCTACTGTGGGTCCATGGATCATCAGGAGGTTCTTGTCATAGATTTGAGTTTAGAATTGTATAAACTGGGTGTTGTTTCCATCAAATAAGTATATATAGCTACCTGGTGACATTTTGGTACAGGTCAGAAACTCTCTTAAATTTGGGTGGCTGTGAATTTTCAAATTTCGAAGCATCACCATGGACCCTTTCAAAACCTGGTGGAACATCCTCCTTTTTTATAATTTTATCAGACTCCTTAACAGAGTTCAATCGGGATACGTCAGAAGGAAGCTCTGTTTTGATTGTCTTTATTAGATCGTTAGGCAAAGATATTATTTCTTGAATACTTGAAGCCACAGAGCTCTTCTCATTTATCTTCTTAGAGGTGTTCTGAAGCAGAGTTCCTTCCTCAGATCTGATGGAGAAATTCTTTGGCTTGAATTTCGGATTCGAAGCAATATCAATTCTCCCCACCACGTTTCCTCCAACCATGTCAATACCCATATCAACAACCTCTGTGTCAGGAAACCTTTCAATGGCTGTGTCATTTTTCACAATGCGAAAAAGGCCCCATAGGAAATATTTTGTATGAGCTATTTCCATAGTCCCTGCGAGCAAAACTTTGCATCATCTTTATGAAGACAAGGAAAATGGAAAAATTACGTTTCAGCCATGCAGCTATAGGGCAGGCAAACAATATTTAACAAACTCACTTCCGAAAGCAGAATGTTCTAACTTCTTAGAACTATTTTTTTTATTAAAACTACAGTCTCCATTTTGCGTTTTTATATTTAAAGTCAAAACCTCATTTTAGTTTTTGAACAATAGGGTGAATTTCATTTTGGTCTCAACCTTTTTCTTGTTCCACCGTTAGTCCAAACAATGATTCCATCTACTTTAGTACTTTATTCCATTATCTCTAAGCTAAACACCTAACTTAAACAATTTCTCTCTCATACATATCTTAATAAGTAAGTTGGTAAAGAGAAAAAAAAATCTGCCTTCTTCGAAAAAAAAATAAACCACAAATTTAACTCTAGTTTGTGACTAAGATGGAATATTTTTCTTTTTCTCTACCAATTCACTTATTAAGACATGTATGAGAGAAAAATTATTCATCTTAATTTTCCAGGTCAAAAATAACGACAGAAACCAGATGAAATCATGTTTTGGACTAAAGGTGAAGCAAATGGGGAAGTTTGAGGACCAAAACGAAGCCAGAAAAAGTTTAAGGACCAAAATGGAATTCATCCTATAGTTTGAAGACTAAAATGAGGTTTTGACCTTTATTTAACATCCATGGGTTCACAAGCACATATATGGAAATAGAGGTCTGGCTTTTAAAAAGAACAGAACTAATGCACGAAAACAAACATACCCTGGGAGTCCACATTAAGCTGTTTTGGAGTAAACACTAACAACTCCACTCCACCAATAGAACTCCTCAACATTAAGTTTTTGGCATCCAAAAAATAAAATAAGCGATTCAAGTTACACCTAGACCTGCAACAATTGCCAACAGTTGTATAAGCAGCTTAAATAACACCATTGCATGATTCATAAAGAAATAGGACCCTCAGCATAAGAAGAAAAGGCTTACCTCTCAGAGTTATCTGAAGGAAAGAAGTACAACGCTACGTCTTCTAGACCAGGTTTGTTTTGGAATAAATCTTTCAAGAGACTTGACACAGGAAGTAGGTTTACCTCAAGGACTGAGGGCATTTTGCACGAAAAATCGTATGCTTCACGATGAACAGTGTATGGAGGTTGGGCCTCTAATCCATCATAAATTTCATAAGCAGTATCACTTTGAAGAAATTTGAATTCACCCCTATAAAATGGTCAACAGCAAACAAAACTTTGGATCATTAACTATATTCCTACTACTGCAGGCCAAAATAGCCTCGGTGTCACCAAGTAATAGCAATGAATTCCTTAAGTGAATGATAACTTCTATTCCATAATATCATGAACAAAGATCTCCACAAATGCAAAGACTGGATCCAGAAGAAGACTGAATCAGACATGCATATTTATATGAAAACACAACTAGCTATTAGCAGCCAGTAACTTTCACTACTAAAGTGAAGAACAATTAAAACTAAATAAAAGGAAAAAGAAGAATAAAAATAAGGAGAAAGAGAGAAAGCAACTGTAATAAGAACAAGAGTATGTTACACACCTCCAGGTAGCATGTGAAGAGGGTAAAGATCTGTGATACAGCTTGAAGTTCTTCTGAAAACTCTGCAGATCTCTTTCTTCAAGATCAGATCTATCATATTTGTTAGCACAAAATGTACCACCTAAATATGAAAGTACAGATATATAAGGAAAAGGGATCAAACAAGATATGGTACGTTTAAACTCCACTGGACGCAAACCTTAATTCATATGAGAAACTTTTCTACATACAATACTGAGAATCTGGATTTTAGTTAATGCAACAAACTATGGATAAAAGTGAGATACGTGTTACAAAGAAATAGTTCACAATTCTAGAAATATCCTACCTGAATCAACAATAGTAGAAGATTGCCTAGTTTGTAAAGCTTCACAAGGTGCCTTTTTGGTATACTTTTCCACCTGCAAGTCTACAGTTTCAAATGTCATTGGCATATATTATAGTATTATACAACCCCACCCCCTTCAAAAAGAACAGGGAAAAAAAGTTCCCCTTGATTTTAACAATAATATATGGCAGAACTTCTACGCATAAAAAGCTCAGAATTAAAACAAATGGGAAAACTTCTCTTACCTGCATTGAAACCAGGAAGAGAGTTTGCTGCTGGTAAGCTAAGTTCTTTATCCTTAGCTGTGTATGATTTTGCTCTAGAACTTTCTTCTTGGTTGGGTGGCCTAGTGGAATTTGAGGAATTCTCTCTCCGATAATTTTCCTTCGATGGGTCTACAAAGACTCCAAGAAACTTAGATTAACCAATATCATAAAGCACAAAATATTTTTTCCATCTAAGGCCATAGATGTATCATTAAAACAATCGGGAAAACTTCTCTTACGTCCATTGAAACCAGGAAGAGAGTTTGCTGCGGGTAAGCTAAGTTCTTTATCCTTAGTGGAATTTGAGGAATTCTCTCTCCGATAATTTACCTTCGATGGGTCTACAAAGACTCCAAGAAACTTAGATTAGCCGGTATCATAAAGCAAAAGTGAGTTGGGGAATGAAATGGTGCATATGAGGTACGTGAGTATAAAGCAAACATGAATATATTGTATGTTAATATATAGCATGTTCTTATTTGTCATCTTGCTTCCTGTTAATTTGATTTTACTGTCTCTAGGATTCTACACATACTTTTACCACCTTTGCAAGCTTTTCTACATATGAGGTTCGTTTCATGTTCTTATTTGTCATCTTACAAGCAAGACAAACTTTTACCACCTTTGCATTGCAAGCTTTTCTTAGTGAAGAAATCTTTCACTTGGTCTAAAGAAGGGAAAGCATGAAGTGATTGCCATAGATTGGAACTAAAGGGAACTTTTGATAGTGAAATCAACTTTCAACGTTATCTTTTATCAGTCAAAGATAAAAGCGACACAGGATGGAGATTTTTTATCAGTCAATATATATATATATATAGAGACACACACATATTTAGGCGGTAAACATCTTTGGTGGTCGTCTTCGAAGTTATTCTTCCCACTGCATTTTTGAGGAAACTGTGATGAATAATTGTGATTTGAAAATATTTTTTTAATTTATGTGTATCATTGAACTAGGGGATCTATGTAAATCATATTGTATTTGTTTTCTAGAATATTGATAGATTTGTTAATTAATTATTCTTACAGTTTATGTAATATGATAGATATGCAACTTTATATATTTATGTCTTTGAGCATTTTATACAGTTACTTCATGATAGAATTTTTTTTATTCTTCAATAATTTATATTACATATATGTTTTCATTTTATTCTGTAACAAATAATTTTTCATTTAATATGCAGTGTTTATAGTTTAATCTTTAATATAACTATTTAATAACATTCATTTTTTTTAACAATTTTAATCTTTTAAATACATCCGAGCGGGCTTGATTCTAGTTAAAACAAATGGGAAAACTTCTCTTACCTGCATTGAAACCAGGAAGAGAGTTTGTTGCTGGTAAGCTAAGTTCTTTATCCTTAGCTGTGTATGATTTTGCTCTAGGACTTTCTTCTTGTTTGAGTGGCCTAGTGGAATTTGAGGAATTCTCTCTCCGATAATTTTCCTTCGATGGGTCTACAAAGACTCCAAGAAACTAAGATTAACCAGTATCATAAAGCACAAAATATTTTTTTCCATCTAATGCCATAAGTGTATCATTAAAACAAACGGGAAAACTTCTCTTACCTCCATTGAAACCAGGAAGAGAGTTTGATGTTGGTAAGCTAAGTTCTTTATCCTTAGCTGTGTATGATTTTGCTCTAGAACTTTCTTCTTGGTTGAGTGGCCTAGTGGAATTTGAGTAATTCTCTCTCCGATAATTTTCCTTTGATGGGTCTACAAAGACTCCAAGAAACTTAGATTAACCGGTATCATAAAGCACAAAATCTTTTTTCCATCTAATGCCATAAGTGTATAATTATATATATATATATATATATATAGAGAGAGAGAGAGAGAAGAAAGATAGCAAAAAATGGGGTTCTTACCTTTTGACAACGAATGAGGAGCTCGTTGATTATATGTCAAACTCTTACGTGCTCCATTAAATCTAGGAAGCCTCGCATGTCCCATGGGTAATAGGCTAGTACTTCGTTTAACTGTTGAAGAGGGAATTCTGCCAGGGACATTTTTGGATTGAACATATGTCTTTGGGATCCTATGCAATGAAGAATTTGTTGGAAAAGGTTTCAAGGGCAAATTACTGGAGGAAAGTCTTATAGCTTCATCTTCAGGAATGAACTTCACTTTCCCCCTTCCAACAACTTCTTGGCTTCTAGGCAGCCTGCCAGAATTATGTGCTTTATCGGGACTTCTCAAATTTGCTATTTCATGGTCAGTTATGCCAGAAGCATCTAATCCAAAATCTCTAATGTTCCTCTTTCCAGCATATTTTGGTGAGATTGTGTCATTCCCATCAAGGCAAGATTCACAAATCCAATCTTCAGCTACTTCTTGTTTGGGATAACTTTCCATACAATATCTACAATCAAAGAGATATCGTCAATTTAGAACAAGAAAATGCTTTTGTTAGATGAATCCATAAATCATGCCCGTAACAGAAGTAGATGTGTCAATGAAGTTTCTCTTTCCCACAAAATTGAATATATACCTTAAAAAGACATGAGAAGATAATAAAACATAAATCTCTTAACATCAGTAGCTATGAAGAACGGTTAGGCATGTCACTTATTCATCACTTGACACAACATTGACATTGTCATGACACACTGTAGGTAGACTTTGACACATATGAATGCAAACATGACCCGTCCTCAAGACAAATATAGCTGGAGTAAGCGTTGGCCTCAAGATATTGAATAATATAAGTAGAATGAAAAACCAGATAGGCCATTTGGTTGATATAATCAAAATTCTTTCTTAACTGTTTTTTGTTGCACATATTGAATAATAGGCGAAAGGGTCATTTTGGTCCTAAGTGTATATCCTAATGTTCATTTTGGTTCTTTATGTTTCAAAATGTTCAAATTGATCCTAAATGTTGGCAAAATATTTCATTTTGGTCCCAAACTATTGGATTTGGTCATATTTCTTTCCTCTATCATTTCAAGTTAAAAGGACTTGTTAAGAGTAACTCATAGCTCTAAATTCATTGCATTTGAACATGAAACG
Organism: Chamaecrista fasciculata; assembly: GCA_003254925.1. NCBI lineage: Eukaryota > Viridiplantae > Streptophyta > Magnoliopsida > Fabales > Fabaceae > Chamaecrista > Chamaecrista fasciculata. The sequence goes on along the minus strand of QANZ01030783.1, from coordinate 117,265 downwards.
AGAGAGATATGATCAATTTCGCTTGTTTGACTGTGAAACAAGTAATCTACTTCTGCGACCAATTTGACCTTGTTTGCTGACGGCCCCAACTGAATAAAGAAAGTACTCTTTGAGAACAATACGCAGCTATAAACTCATCACATTCAAACTTGAAACGAGAGAAATTTGACCATATTCAATAGTTTGGGACCAAAATAAAACATTTTGCCAACATCTAGGACAATTTGAGCATTCTGAAACATAAAGAACCAAAATGAACATTAAGGCATACATTTAGGACCAAAATGACCCTTTGACCTGAATAATATAAAAAGACACCACTTAAATTAGAAATTTGATTTAGAAAATAATAGTGTAAGATGATTAAAATAGAGAATAATGTCAATTCTTTCTTTCTCACTAATCATATCACTAACAAAAAGTTCAAAAAAATTAAGCTAAAGTGCAAATTTGGTTTCATATCTTTTGCTCAGTTCCCAATTTGATCCCATATCTTTTTTTGTTGCACTTTTGGTCTCATATCTTTGGGTCAGGTCCCAATTTAGTCCCATATTTTTGAGTTAATTGCAGAATTGGTCTTATAACTTTGGGTCAGGTTTAGAAGTGGTCCCATATCTTTACAAAAGGATCAACCATTAGTTTAACCTTTTGCAAAGATATGGGACTAATTCTGCAACTTGACTAAAAGATACGAGACCAAAAATGATATGGGACCAAAATTGGGACCGTTTGCAAAGATATAGGACCAAAACTACAACAAAAAAAGATATAGGACCAAATTGGGAACCGAGCAAAAGATATGGGACCAAATTCGCACTTTGGCCAAAAAATTTTATAAGCCATGTAAAGTTTGGCTTGTGAATATGTTTGTGTCAAGAACTATGCTTCACAGCAATATCAAGGACATGGAAAGGAGGAGGATAATAGGAGATCATTACACATGTTCACGAGCTACTTTGCATTTAGAGCAGGTTTCAATTACTTCAGAGAAACCAACATCACCGCATATGTTGCATGGTTCATCCTGCAAGGAAAATGACCCAATAAAGTTTAAAATAAAAATTGTATAGAAAAGCTGAGTTTTCTGGATAGATTTTTTGAATCACAATTATTCAAAACTATCCACATTTAAATCACAAGCTGAAAATTAAAAATTTTCATACAAGTTAATAACAAAATTGAAGAATAACAAGTAGAGAAGGTTGGAATATGAAATATAGTGGGAAAGATGTAGCAAGTGATTTGTTGCTGCACTTGTAAATAGGATGTAATGAACAGTAGGAAGGCAGTGTTTTTGTTGGATGTTATCAAAGGTAACACATGCAATGTATAAGATGCAGCTCCCTTTTGCTCATGTGTGTCTGTCTACACGCACACATATAATGCTAATAATATCAATATTCATTAATCAATAGACATACTTCACAGTGTTGGCCAAAAAAAAAAGACATGCTTCACAGTGAGATTTAAACCAAAATAGAAAAAGTTTCCTTAATTTTGTTTTCTAAATCTAAGTTGATGCATTATTTCTAACATTGACACGGCCCAACCCACCTCAACCAAACTGGGTAGACTGGCCATCAAATTAAAACTACCCTTATAAAATTCCGATGGCATCCAGCTTGGCATTACTCAATAGATTGAATTGGACTGGTTTAACAACACTAGTTTGCAATTGACATAAAATTACAGCTTATGAAAATTCAATTTCCCTAACCTAATCAATAAAACCCCTTCACATTTGCAGGCAAATTGTGAAACGGTACAAGGTAAACCCTACGCACTAAACCCTCCAAAGTATAGAACAAGGAAGATTAAAACTGAAGCCAAATGTCCACATCTGTGATTGAATGTCTAAACTCTAAACATAACAGAGTAGGGTGGGTCAGAATGGGTTGGTAATCCATTCAATGCCTCAATGCCCATATATGTTCAAATTGGAGGGTTTGGCATGAATGAATCAATTTACTTCTCCTTTTTTTATTTACTCATTTACTCTCTCTAACCTTGTGATTCGTCAGCTTTCCCCGTGAATCAGCCACATGGTACTTTGTCGCCGCCGGCAAGAAGCGAGTAGCACATGGAAACGGCGAAATCCCAGGCTTGGTTTACCCTATTCGCCAATGGTCTCTAGTATTTTCTACTAACAATACTATCCTTTTAATTTAGACCAAGCAGCACTGAGCACCCAATAAGTCTAATAATGAAAATTCCATTTCTCAATCCAACCATACTTCCAAACACTCGAGCAAGGTGCCTCCCCCACCCAACCTAACTTTTCTCAAAACCCCAAAATCAATTTCAAACCCACAGAGAAAACAGCCAGAAGAGAAACAAAATACAAAAAACGAACGAGCTGTTGTCGAATGCCATAAAGCCAAACACCATTTAGCTCATGCCGACGCACATGACGACAGAAGTAAACAACAAACCCAAAAAAAACTCACCATGCTCACAATTAAAATGCAGTATGTAAACCGAAGTCACACAAGTGGGTCTCAAAATGTACAGCAAAAACAAAACAGCACGAAGAAGAAGAAGAAGAAAAAAAAAAAGCCGTGGGTTTAGGGTTTAATGGGGTTTCTTACGCTGATACTGTGGTTTATTGGCTGCATTTTCGTGATTCTTAGCGGCTTCTTACAGGGTTTTGTTTGGTCTTCTTCTTCTTGCTCGAAGCACAGAAAGCGAAATGAAAGGGGATGACTTGGTGAAGAAGAAAATGGAAAGAAAAACGAAGAAGAAAATGGACCGTCAATAGTACTGTGTACTATTGCAAGAAATAAGCATAACGAGAGTGATGCGCGCAATGGACACCGTTGATTTGAGTTTCGGTGGGTCCCACTGGATAAAAATCAACGGTTCAGATTGAGAGTAAGGAATGCTGCTTTATGGCTGTAATAAGCCTGTAACACTATCGACCATTAAATGAATGAAATTCTAAAAACGTTAGATACTTTGTATTGAAGCTTGATTAAAATTTGGAACAATTATTAAAAAAAACTAAGATAGTCAAATCACATTAAGATGAATAAATGTTTCTCAATAATTGCACTTATTACTTTATGCGATTTGGCATGTGGTATGTAATAAGATAAGGACCAGCTTTTCACTCAGAGAGTTATCGTTTTTTTCTTTGGCCAACCTCAGAGAGTTATCGTTAATTTGCTGCAATACGTTTTTTAATGAACTAATCTATTTAATTATGAGTATTTTAAAATTTTCAAAATTTTTATCGTGAATATATCTTAAGTGCACGTTTAAATTCATTCATGAAACTAATTTAATTTTTTTATTTTCTTTTTTAAATTATTCTCTCTGAGCATTCTCTCATTTAAGTATCGAAGCAATTTTTAATTAAAGTGATGGTACATTTGGTACCTTATCATCTCAAATATCGTAATATTTCAGATGTCGTACTATGTGATATGTGATACCATAATATAAGATACCTAATTTTTATAATATTAACGTTTAATATAACAATAATAGATCTCAGATATACAAGAAGCATATGTTTAGTATTCTCTCGTGAATAATATCAATTTTTTAAAAAATTTCTATGTTTACCGCTATTAAAATCTTAAAAACAAATATTGATATTTTCAAAATATAAATATAAATAATTATACAAAATAATCGAAATAGAGAGACAAAATATGCTATTTGGTTCCTAAAGTTACAACTATGTTAACTGATTAGTTTTTAAATAATCGAAATACATAATTTAGTCCTTGAATTTGAAATGATTTTATATATTTTTTCCCTAAATTATACTTAATTAATATTTTGTTATCCATGAATTTGTATTAATTTCCCAATGACTAAATTATTAACAATTGAAATAATTTAGAGAATAAGTCGTATATTTTGATTATTCATTGACAAATTAGCTTTCTCGTTATAAGTTTAGGGACCAAATATCAATTTTTATTTAAAAGACAAATCAACAAAAAAGGGTAAGATTAGAATTTTAATTAAAAAGTGTCATTGCAAATCCTGTGAAATGAGATGACATAGTTTTTGTGTTATCATCAGATGATATCATTTTTGCTGTTATCTGACAATGTGTTATCTTATATGTCAACATATGACGACATCATAGTGTTACCCAACGCTAGACATCCAAAATATCATAGTTTATAAGATGGTGGATATAAAATGACAACATTATACACGCACCCTAAGATCATTAACTTATTTTAATTTGTTAGCCTGCAATAATCTTTTGATGATATAATAAATGCAACATTTTTCATTAAGTTTTTTTTTTTTGGCCAGTTAAGTTGATTAGCCAAAAGTTAAGCATTAATATATAGAATGATATATATATATATATACACACACTCTAGGACACGCAAATTTGTATATAATCTTAGAATTATTAAAATTAAAATTTAGGGTAAATTGCAGTTTGGTACCCTGTGGTTAGGGGCGGTTTCACTTTGGTACCCTAAAAGAAAAATTTGTGCAGTTTGGTACCCTGTGGTTTGCTCCGTTAGCGAATTGGTCCCCTGTGCTTTATTTTCGTTAAGATTTAACGGCAAATGTGATTGTGACCACGTTAAAATATCAAAAATCTCCAACAAGTCTTCTCTTATGCGTTTAAGTCCTTTCCCTTTACTAAAAGGGATCAAAACACAAAGAATTAATTATAAAAGGGTCTTTAGAATTCTAATATTACAGAATTTTATCTTTTTCATAAGATTTCTTTTGAATAGGTCCTGATTTAATTACACTTTAATCCAAAAGTTTATGATCTTTATCAAAATAGTCTATAGAACTTCAAAAGACAAATGAGTATCTATGATTTATCAAAAAAAATCCTCATATTCAACTACCAGAAGCTGAAATTTTCATTCAAGCACACTACAAAGAAATCAAAACCCCCAATTTTTTTCTAAAATCAAGCCCCACAAATCAAAAACCCTCTCAGGACTATTTTGATAAGCCAAAGTCCTATTTTGGTCCCTCAGTTATGCTCAATGTTCCAAATTGGTCCCTCGGTTATTTTTTGTTCCATATTGGTCCCTCAGTTATGCTCAATGTTCCAAATTGGTCCCTCAGTTATTTTTCGTTCCATATTGGTCCCTTAGTTTTCCAAAACTTGACAAAGTTGGTCCCTCAAACGTTTTCCATCCATTTTTTCCGTTAAAAAAAAAGACAAAATAAACTTTCATCCCCCAAAGTTTTAGTTTTTTACATTAAGGTCATTTTCTTTATATAATAAAATCAAAACGTAAAAACAAAAAATAAATTCAGATTCTAATTGAATTTTCACATCTCTCTCTTCTTCCCTCCTCCTTCTCGTTCCTTCGCTCTCTCTCTCTCCTTCAGCTTCAATGGCGTCTCCGCCGCTCTCTACACGCACTTCGTCAACGTCATCAATCTCCATGACCCTTCCCTCTTCCTTCTCCTCAACGCCCTTCTCCATCATCCTCCTCTCAACTACATTCTGAATCCTGAAAAAACAGCAAAACCCAGAAAACACGTTCGTCCATAGCCTGAGATCCCGGGATCGGAAACCTCATAACTGAGGGATTAAGACGATGCGAGCTGGATGTGCGAGCCAATCCCCTCCCTCCGATTCCGACTCCCTCATCTTCCTCTGCTTCTACATCCTCTCTCTCATCGCGTTTTCCTTTTCGGCGCTATTTCCCTTTTATTCCTCCCTCTCATCGTCCCTCGATTCGTCGATTTCGCGTGACGATGGGTTTTCCCAATTTCGCCCTTGACTCTCGATCCGTATGATTTTGATTTTCGTATCTGATCAGCGAGGAGAAATGTTGGAGAGAGAATGAAGAACTTGAAGATGAAGGGTGTTTGGGAAGGGGATGATGGCGTTAACGGGGATATGAGAGAGAGAGAGACCAGAGAATGAACGAGAAGGAGGAGAGAGGGAGAGAGAAATGGAGATGTGAAAATTCAATTATAATCTGAATTTATTTTGTGTTTTTATGTTTTGATCCTATTATAAAAAGAAAATGATCTTAATGTAAAAAACTAAAACTTTGGGGGATGAAAGTTTATTTTGTCCTTTTTTTAACGAAAAAAATGGATGGAAAACGTTTGAGGGACCAAAAGAAATCATAAACTTTTGGGATTAAAGTGTAATTACATCAGGACCTATTCAAAAGAAATCTTATGAAAAGGAGAAAATTTTGGAATATTAATATTCTAAAGACCCTTTTATAATTAATTCTTTATGTTTTGATCCCTTTTAGTGAAGGAAAAGGACTTATACGCATAAGAGAAGACTTGTTGGGAGATTTTTGACATTTTAACGTGGTCACAATCACATTTGCAGTTAAATCTTAACGGAAATAAAGCACAGGAGACCAATTCGCTAACGGAGCAAACTACGGGGCACCAAACTGCAAAAATTTTTCTTTCAGGGTACCAAAGCGAAATCGCCCCTAACCACAGGGTACCAAACTGCAATTGACCCTAAAATTTATACAATAGAGCAATTGTTAATTTTATTATAATTTAAAATAATAAAAATTTTAATAAAATAATTTTCTTCTATTAATTTTTTTGATAATTTAGTAACAACTTTAAAAAATGAGTGCAAAAATTAAATTGTACTTAAACGGGAGTTGCGTGGGGTTGATTTTATTTTATTTAAAAATTTGAAAATGTAAAAATTAAACTGTACTTGAATGTGAGGGGTAGAAGGGGGGACGTGGGGTTGATTTTTTATTTTAATATTTATCTTTAAAAAACTGATTATGAGAAAGCTCATCATATCATATATATATATATATATGATATGAAGTATATTATAAATGTGAAGAGAATTTTGTCCATATCCTAATTTATACTTCTTACATTAATAAAGGCACGTTAAAGAATTTGTCAAATCTAATATTTACTGATCTCAAGATTAGATATAATTTCATTAAGACAACAATATTTGAATTTTGATTTACAAAATATATGAGATGTCATTTATTAAAATATTCAAAACACTTCTATAGTTGGAAACACGTATTTTGTTTGGCTAAAAAAATTTAAATCAAAATATTAGAATTAAGGTACTATATTTTTAATAAAAAAAATGAAAAAGAAAGTAAAAAAGTAAAAATATATAAAGGTGAAAAATAAAAAAACTTTTCATGAAATCCATCTCTTCAACATCTTTCGCACAAGCTCATATCCTCCTTCAAACTCATATCCTCCTTCAAGCCTTTCATAAACGCTCTCTCTTAAAAAAAAATATCAGCCAAATAAAAAAAAAATTAAACCATAATAATTATATAATAATAACAAGGATAAATTACACTTTAGTACCCTGTGGTTCAACCTTATTTCACTTTGGTACCTTGTGGTTTGAAACCTGACACTTTGGTACCCTGTGGTATTTTCCATTAATACGTTGGTTCCTTTTAGAGCTATTTTGTAATTTTAACCATAACAAATTCTGAAAAATTACATATTGACCCCAAAAAATTACAAATAAGTCCCTAAATACATATTATCTAGGGACTAAAATGAAAACTTTTAAAAAAATTTAGGGTCAATATGTAATTTTTGCAAAATTTATTATGGTATAAAATAGCTCTAAAGGGTACCAAAGTATTAATGGAGAATACCACAGGGTACTAAAGTATCATGTTTCAAACCACAGGGTACTAAAGTGAAATAGGATCAAACTATAAGGTACTAAAGTATAATTTACCCTAATAATAATATAGGGGGAAGTTAACATCAACTTTCCTCCAAAACTCTTCCAGGTGTGCAATACTTGGCCTAAAAAAAAATATAGTGGAGGAAGCGAAGCATAAAAGAGGAAACGCACACACAGGTCTAGTTCTTGGAGGCCCCTATTTATGCATCCCCCACTAATTTGGAGATGCAGAAATATGTGTATGTGAGGATGGAGTGGGGGAAGACCAAGAAAAAAAACACGGAAAGAAAGAGACGAAAAAGCAGAGAAAAGAACGTTTAAGGATTTGATTGGTTGCCCCGTTCCTGTTTCCATTTTGACTGAAAACAAAAAATATGACTGAAAATGTGTTTTGTACAGTTTTTTTTTTTGAAATGTTTTTTGGAAACATTTCTTGAAACATGCTGAAAACAGGAAACGTTAAAAAGACGTTTCCAGTATTTCCAAAAACACTGATGATATTTTGTAACATTACACAAAAGTATACTATTTAATCATGTTAATATCTTCATTTAGTTAAAATCAAACTTAAAAACATATAAAAATTAGCGTAATTCAAGTTAACATAATTTAAAAATGAACGTTAAATATGAATGAAAGCGATTTCTTGACTTTATAAAACAAACATGTTTCTTAAATATTAAAAATTTAAAAATGAAAATAGAATTCCAGAAATAGAAATAGAAAATGAAAACAGAAAACATTTTCTTAAACCAAATTTAAACGTTTGCTTTCTTTCGTCTTCTTTGCTTCTTTGGTCTATTTTATGAGGAATTCATAGATTAGAGACTAAATTTAAACGTTTGGAATAGTTTTGGAACACTTTGCAAATTTATTTTGAGAGCTCAAGATTAAAATGAAGGAAATTTGAAGGTTTTAGGACTAATCTGTGATTAAAAGGACTTATCTGTAATTTTACTTGACTTGTTCTGGTCCAGAGCTCAAATTCAAAATTCGACCCAAAAATTCTTCTAAAATTTCATTTTAGTCCCTGTAGAAAATATTAAGGTACCTGAATGTAACAAATACAAGTTTGGATAGGGGGAGTGAAACGTGGTTTTGACCTTTTTTTTTTTTCTCCTCTCCCTTGCCCCCGCATTCAGTTTTGTCTTCTTTGTTTTTTTTTCTTTTGTAATATTTTTTTTTTTAAAATTATGGGTATTTCTTGCCTATCCGTGTAACGGTCTAAGTGAAGACTAGTCATATTCAGGCCTCAGAGACGAATTGGTCAAAGCCCTCCCAATAATGTCGACTCTAGGGATTGAACATGAGTACTCTCTCTAGGATTTAGCTCGTCTAGCCGCTACTTGGTTAATATCTTTTGTTTTTTTTTTGTTTTTTTTTATATATCTTTTCAACTTCATTTATTTTATATTACTTTTTATAGAATTTATTTTATATTATTTAACTTTGTTTTGTTTTTATTTATTTTAGCATCTTTTATTTTCTGGTCTTGTTTATTTTTGTTCTCTTTTATTTATTTATTTTTGTTTTGTTTCTTATTCTATTTATATTAATTTGTTTTTATATTATTTTATTTATCAATTTTTGTTTTATTTTATTTTTGGTTTACTTCTTTTATTTGATTTTGATTCTTATTTTGATTCTTTCACTTTATTTTGTTTATTTTATTTTTTTGTATTCTTTTACTTTTACTTTATTTCTTTTACTTAGTTTTTGGGTTTTATTTATCTATTTTGTTTTTTATCCTCTTTCTAAATTTATTTATTACTTTATATTATATTTTGCAACAATTAAATCATATATTAAAAATATTTGTTTTCCTTTAGAAAGTTTAAGGATACTTAAACTTATATCATGGGTAGAAGAGGTGCCCAACTTCCATGTGAGATGGCTCACTAGGCCTTTGCCCTACGGTGTAAGAAATCGGCTCATTGTACGCGACCGTTAATCAGTGATGGTGGGAATAAAAGTTAAGATGTGTTAGGATTTGCATTGCATGTTTAAATCACAAATTTGTGTGATTATTCTGTGATTTTATGTGACGAAATCGGGTTCTAACGACATAATATTTTATCCTAAAAAAGTAAAAACAATGAGTTAAATTCTTCTTATTAGGATTTTTGGCTTTTTTTATAAATATTTCATGGTCTTTAAAGGAAACCAAAAAATATTTTTTCCTTCCAAAATCTTTCAAATAAATACAAAAACGTGTTTTTATTAATTTTTAGAGTCTCACTTAAAATAAAATCATTTAAAAAAAAGAAGAGAAAAAACCTATGAGAGAAAGAAGTGAGAAAATTTGGGTAATAAAATCAAATCAACTCAATTATCTCATGTCTTTTGCTCTAATTAAAATTGAACCAACTCATAATTTTTTTAGACAAACTACGTGGACTTTGATTTCCTTAAAGGGTACGTAGGCCTTTGGAGTCAGCTCCTTGATCAAGTCTGACCATCCAAAATTCTCTCGTTTTGTATGTGATTGTTTAAAGATATTTATGACACACATAATTAAATTACACAATTTAGTAATTAGAAGTTGTGAGGTGTCTATTGTAGAAAATTGGAGAGCTAATAGAGGGACTAAACTGAAAATATTTTATTACACAAGGACTACGATTAAAAGTTGCTCCAACACTCTTACTAAGGGTGTGTTTGGATTATAAGTATGTAATGAAATGATGATTTTATGTAATGAAATGGTAATAAGAAAATTATGTAATGAAAATGTAATGAAAATGGTGTTTGGATTAGTTTGAGATGTAATGAAAAAAATATGATGTGAAATTATGAAAAATGGTATGTAATGATGGTGGTTGGTTGAAATAATTATATGGGTTTTATTAAATTGTATAGGGGTAGAATTGATAATTGATAATGGAATAAGATAGAAATAAAAAAAATGATATTTTGACTTTTTGGTTGTGATTGTTATAAAATGAAATTGTAATGAAATTGTCTTGGAATTTGTGCTAAAGGTGAATATTTGTAATGAATGTTAGAGTTGCTTTATGTAATGAAATGAAAGGACCAAAATGTAAATAACATGACAATTTTAAAAACCTTCTATTTGGTCCACGATTTTATATCGATTCAACGAATCGGTCCTTACGAAGTGAAATGTGTGTCTCTGCCTGTAAAAAATCGTATTCATCAACGATTGGGTCTCTCTCTTTTAAATTCAATGACCAAAAAATAAATTCAAGGATCAAAATAGAATAATTTTTACAAATTTGTGGACCAAATAATTTATCTTCAACTAACAACAAATTATTATTCAAAATTTGATACATAATTTCAACAGTATATTATATATTAAAAAATAAGATAATTATTTGAAAAAATAATTTATTTGAAAGATTACTTTTTTAATTTTTTATACTACTAAAAATATTACCCATATATATACTAGAGAAGAGACCAAAATATATATTTTTTGGGTATGAATTATAAAGTCACATTATATAGAAGTAATAATTAAAAAGTCACATTATATATAGAAGTAATAATTGGAAGAAAAAAAATGTGTTGGGATAAATTTTGTATAGTTTTTTTTAATAAAATAAATAAATAAACACGATGTATAAATGTTTATTTACTATATGTGTTTTGATAATTGTCAAAAATTCTTTAATTGGTACATATATTAATATTGGTTTTCACGATGTATTTTTATATAATAATAAAGTTTTAATTTGTAAAATTATTTATGTCTCGATTTATTGCTTTAATTATTACGATATAATTAAGAGATTATGATTGATTAAGATTAGAATTGCATTTAATATGAAATCAATGATTATGTGTTAATTTATCTCAAGAAGGAAAGAAATCTGGGAATTATTCTTGTTCCTTAATTATCGCTATGATTGAAGGAATTGTTTAGGAAACTTTCTAAGTTTTGCTCTAAATATTATATCTGATTTATTTCAAGTGCAAAACGTGCCTAATTGCAATAACTGTGTTATACATATTAAGAAAGTTTTATGCTGATCGTTAAAGTTATTCTTAAATGCTAAGTCTATCTTTGGAAAGATTTCTGCTAATTGCTCCTATTCCGCAGGTTAAGGAACTATTGTAAGGAAAGTTTTCAAACTTTCATATTCTGATGTTGCTGTTTAAAGCTCAATGTCTATATGTCATTATTGTCAGATGAGCTACATGGAAATTCAATCAAGACTCTAAAGAAGGCGAAAAGACAAATCAAATATGTTGAAAATACTATTGTTCCTAATCGTTGGAGTATTCAAAGCTAAAGAACATTTCCTATTCAAGCTGCTGAAGCTGCTCTCTATAAAAGCTGAAGAGCTATTGCTATGTGTTGAAGCTAGACTAAGTGTTAATATCGAAAGCTATCTCTTTGTGAGAACCCTTTGTGGGATTAGTCTTTGTGACAATTTACCTTTGTGTGTGAACCTATCTCTTTGTGAGAGAACCAATTTCTTTCATCTCATATCTTCTATAATTCATTCGTATACCTCCTAGTGGTAATAGGTTGCCTGCCCTCGGTTGTTGTGAAACCCTATAGTGGTTATCTGTGAGTGGTTGCACTGTAAGAGGAGTTGTTGTGAGGAACCTGGTTTGTTACCCATGAGGACTTGTGGTCCCTTACTTTGTGTTTGGGGACTGGACGTAGGTTTAAGAGAAAGTTCTTTGTTGAGGACTAGTACCTTATTCTGAACCAGTATAAATCTGCTGTGTCTTTTTCCTTATCATTTCTCCTTTATATTCCGCATTTATCTTTTGAGTTAAGAATTATTTTTCTTTCATTAGCAATTTGTTTATATATCTGATCTGCTTAAGTATTTGCTTTATCTGAGTATCTCTAAGCATACTTATTATTGTTAAGAAGTTTTGTTCTGAAAGAAACTGTTACAAAGAATTGTTCTTGAGGAATTGTTTTGAGTAACTGTTTTAAGGAACTCTGTTAAAACTTGCTTTTAATTTAGAAAAAGTTTTTAAATACCAATTCACCCCCTCTTGGTATATTTTTCTTGTGCATCTTGACTAACAAAATGAAATCCCATGATGATGACATATATAATGTGACATTGGATCTATTAATTTTTGAACATGAGCAATTTTCGATCTAATAAACTTGTAAATCAATCATATATTTGGACACCAGACGAATCAAACTCAAGTGATGAAGAAATTAAAGAGGTCTGTAGCTAGAAGATAACAGAGAGTGACATGAATTAATAGTAATACTACTACTAGTGATTTAATTTCTGCACAATATAATAATGCATGAGATAGAAAGCTAGCATTAATAAAACCTCTAGGAAATTAAAGCATGAGAATGAAGGCTGAGAAAAGGAGAAATGAAGAGAAGGAAGAGAAGAAATTGGTGAGCACAGCATGACTATCATCAGAGTTCATGCCTGCTCCAGAAGGACCTAGCCCACTTCCACTGCCAATCCCTCCTAATACTCCGGGAGTCGCGCTGTACGGCGTCGCGGTTGAGGTCGTCGACGACGATGAAGATGATGAAGTGCCAGTGGAGGTTGAAGGTGTTGTTGTCACAGGGGAGCTACTACTACTCCCTGATGCACTGCTTAATAATATATACATACATGCCAAAATAAACCCAACACTCAGTATATAAAATAATAACTCTTCCAGGAAGCAGAGCAAAACTAAAATAGTATTACTACAATGATTTGACACATACACTTACATGACATAACAAACTAAATTCATTGGCAAACCAGGGTACTTATAAGTCACGATTTGATAATATCTCAATAATCATCTCACATGACTATATTTGGTCTTAGATTTATCAAATATCTCAGTAAGTAATTTTAACTATTTCCTATATCTCGACAATGTATTACCAAATAAATCTAAGCTCTTCTATATAAAGGTTCATAAGTTCTCGTTTTTATTATACTTTATTCATTGTTTTTATTCTTTATCTTTTACTAATTTGATAATGCAAAGCTTCAATTTCTGCGTGACCAAGCTAACTTTGTAACAAATTTAGAAACTATCATCAAATCAATATATATAGTGTTAGAATAGCGACGAAGGCAATTGAAATCAAAAACCATTGTGGACCCAAGAGAGTGTTAACCTAATTTTCTTCTTAAAATGACTGTAATTAAACGATAAGTAATTAGTGCTTGATATACTTTTTCAAATATATATATCCTCTCCGGCCTCTATCTTTCTTTAACACTAATGGAGATCGAGTGAAGAGATCTTGATACTAGATGATAATGGCACCAAACGTAAAAGGTTATTTGGATAAGTTAAACCCATGACCTTAAATTTTGTTATCAGCAATCCCAGTTAAACATTGTCATTATCAATTATTGGTGGTACACACTACACAATCATCAAGAAAATCAATCTCGTCTTTTCTAAAGGTGGCTCAAACTTCGAAGCGAATGTTGATATAATTAAATTGCACTTAATCAATCATCCACGTCCAAATAAATTCAAAATCAAAATGACACTTTTGACTATATATGGTCTCCCGAGCAAGTTTGTTTCTTCCCAAAACCAAAAGCCAAAGGTAAGTTCAGGCCAAAAAAAAAAAACCAAAGGTAATAGATAACAAAAGATCCATAGGGACAAAAATGTCTTTTTCTATAAGAGCTAGCTGATCCAATTTCATTTCATGCTTTGCTTTACTAAAAGGCATCGGATTCCAATTATTTCACTACTTTCTTTTTCTCACGATTTTATTAATCACTTTCTTTCAAACATTTGATAAGATGTATATAATTTTTTTAAAAAATATTTGTATCTTTTTAGTTTTTGAAGTTTTAAAATATAAGGGCAAAGGGTCATGAAACATCATCATGGAATGGCAATATCGGTCAAGGTAGAAAAGTGGTTCTAGTACGTTGTACGTTGGACCACACGCACAACAGCAACATAAATAAACATGAAAAAACAATAAAGGAACAAAAAAAAAGGGAAAAAGTAATGTGAATAGATTAGTATACAAAACAAAGTGCAATCAAGCCCCAGGATATTTTCAAAAAAATCTGCATGATTAAAGGGAGTAAACTAAATGTAAATTATTTGTTGGACTGTTTTTATTAATTTTTGTCCTATTCAAACAAGATTTTAAGTTAAAAGGATAGAATGGTCATTTGCATATAATTTCTCCTATCATTTTCTCACTGGCCAAGCAAAGATATATAGGGGTGAATAAATTAACAGTGGAAACCGAACTTTCTAGCCATTTCTATTTTTTGTATGCATAGATAAATCCCTCTACACTCTACACAGTACACACATAATTTAAGACTTGAGAAAGACGCATTATTCTTGAAATGCACGGGAATATGGAATCCTATCACTTTTGACCTTTCACTGTGCGCCAAGTGGAGTTTGAAATCATCAAGAGTATTCAAAACCACGCCTTAATTTAGTTCCCGCTTTATACACATCACAACAAGATAAACACACACACACAAAGAAAGAAAGTACTTTCTTTATTTTCTTTATATATATATATACGTTTCTGGAGGGAATTCTGTTTAGAATAATATCTATCCAGCACTAAATTAACTATAAATATTTCTTTTGGACAAAAATCCATCAAAGAATAACTATTTTATTTTTTGTTTTCTACTAAACCCAACGTTAGTTTGTTTGTTTTGAACTTTTAAAGGGAAAGGAAGAGCGTCGTATGAGGGTGGCGTTTAAAGAAGGGCCTTTAATTCAATTTGGTGGAAAAAGCAAATGATGTGTACGTAGGATTAGAGTCCCCAATAGCAGAAAAAAGAAAAGTAAAGTGGACGGCCACTACCTTAAAGGCTTAAAGTCACTCCTAAGTACTCACTAGTCACTACACAAGGTACGTACGGTACCAATAATACCCTTACTAAAACACAAAAATGGCACCATAGCTAATAAGTAAGCCTAATTAACTAACGGTAATTAAATTAAGGAAAAATTGCATTTACTCTCCGGACTATGTGTTCAATTGCAATGTCTTCTCTAATTTATGAAAAATAATAATTAACCCCCAATATATTAATTTCTTAGCAATGTTTCGTAAACCGATAGTAACATCGTTAATTTTTTTATTTTGTAAGTCTCATGTGAGTTGCACATGGTATATAAAATTATGTCACTTGACTATTTTATGAAGTATTTATGCAACTTATTACAAGGAGTTCCGCATAAAAAAGTTAACGGTGTTACTAACGGTTAGAAGGACATTGCTACAAAATTAATAAATCGGGGGGTTAATTGTTATTTTTCATATATTAAAAAGGACATTGCAATTGAACACATAATTCAGGATGGATAAATGCAATTTTCCTTTAAATTAATTGACCTGAAGAAGAAGAAGAAGAAGAGAATTGAAGCATTAATGAATGAATGAATGATGATATAATCACCTGGTGGCGCTTGAAGGGTAGTTGCAACCAGAAGTGCCTGTAGGTAAATAAATACAATGAGTTAGTTAGTTAGTTAGAAGTAATTAACAAAATTGAGTTGAAGAGGAGTTAGTTAGAGAATGAAATAATAAATGAGTTAGTTAGTTAGGTACTGGGATCAGAAGCAGAGATGGTGGCGGTGCCGGCGAAGTTGCAAGAGTCTTGGGATTGAGACTTCCGTTGAAAATAGCTGTTAACGGCGTAGTTACAGTGAGCCCTAACGGTGTTAGGTTGGAAACAGGGTCCGTTTTGACGGATGGGGTTACAGTCAGCACCCGCACCACACGCGTAATCCAGTGTTTTCTGCAGCACCGACTCCCCTACATCCTTGCACACGCACCAATTCCCACCTATAATTACATCCATACATACATATAACTATTACATATTAATTACTTGACAAAATCAATATAATGATGGATGATCATCCAGGCACGTACTTGAAGGAGCAGTGAAGAAAATCAAAAGATTAATGATGGTTGACACCACAACTAAACCCACCGCCATCTTAGTTATTTAAGCTACTTAGTTACAGAACAACACCAAGTTATGTATGGATGATAGGTTTTTTGGGAGAGAGACAGAGAGTACTATGATGACAAAAGGAAAGTAGTGAACTCAAGGGTGGGAAATGGGAATGGGAGGATATATACTTAAATATCTTCTTAATAATACTATGATTAGTGTGTGTGTAGTGTGTACGTAGTGGGATTATTAATTAGCCGCCTTACTTTAATTTTGGTCTCTCGCCGATCCCCATTTTTTTCATTTTCAATCAACTCCTTTTTATTTATTTTTACGATTTAAATAAAATTTTAATACTAAAGTGTAAATTTAGTCCCATATCTTTTGCTCAGTTTCTAATTTGGTCTCGCACTTTTAATCTCATATTTTTTAGTCAACTTCCAATTTGGTCCTATATCTTTTTTTATATAAATTTTGTCCCATATTTTTAAATTAAGGGTAAACTGCAGTTTTGTACCATGTGGTTAGGGGCGGTTCCACTTTGGTACCCTGAAAGAAAATTTTTTGCAGTTTGGTGCCCCGTGGTTTGCTTCGTTAGCGAATTGGTCCCCTGTGCTTTATTTTCGTTAGGATTTAACGGCATAAGAGAAGACTTGTTGGGAGGTTTTTGACATTTTAACGTGGTCACAATCACATTTGCTGTTAAATCCTAACGGAAATAAAACACAGTGGACCAATTCGTTAACGGAGCAAACTACGAGGCACCAAACTGCAAAAATTTTTCTTTCAGGGTACCAAAGTGGAACCGCCCCTAACCACAGGGTACCAAACTGCAATTTACCCTTAAATTAATTATATAATTGGTTCTATGCTTTTTTGGTTAAGTTTAGAAATAGTCACCGTACGAAACTTAAAAAAGATCAAAATTAAAATTAAAAAATAAACAAAACCAAATTAAAAATTGGGCACAAAAAAAATTCGGGATCAAATTTTCACTTTCGCCAAATTTTAATATTGATTTAAGTACCAATGTGAGAATATCTCGTTACGAAACTTGAAAGTGTTCTTTATAGAAAAAGAACAAAAATTAACAAAATCCCAACTCTATATAAAAAAATTGGGTAAATTACACTTTGGTACCCTGTGGTTTGATCCTATTTCACTTTGGTACCCTGTGGTTTGAAACTTGACACTTTGGTACCCTGTGGTATTCTCCATTAACACTTTGGTACCCTTTGGGGTTATTTTGTAATTTTAACCATAACAAATTTTGCAAAAATTACATATTGACCCCAAAAAATTTTCAAAAATTACAAATAGGTCCCTGGATACATATTATCTAGATACTAAAATGAAAACTTTTAAAAAAATTTGGGGTCAATATGTAATTTTAGTAAAATTTGTTGTGGTTAAAATTACAAAATAACCCCAAAGGGTACCAAAGTGTTAATGGAGAATACCACATGGTACCAAAGTGTCAAGTTTCAAACTACAGGGTACCAAAGTGAAATAGGGTCAAACCACAGGGTACCAAAGTGTAATTTACCCAAAAAAATTTGCATTCCCTACTTGTGACTTGTTCATTTTTCACCGCCTTTTCCTATCCTTGCGTTACATATTATACTTCCTCCATTCTCAAGCTACGGCCAATATTCATATTTTACGTACATTGACTTCATATCAGATTGAATTTTGGTCATTTTTTATTTTAATTTTAGATACAACTTAACTAATATATTATAAATATAAATTGACAGATTAAAATAAGTCAGAAATGAGAGAATTCGAGTGTTCGAGGTAGGGAGTGCTGTGAAGTACTTTAATTTTGTTGAAGATTATTTTTAGAATATATGTGTTCTGTGTGTGTGTGTGTAAATTTGAAAGTCAATTGGTTGAAGACAAATAGAAAAAGTTGAGAATTTGAAAAAATTTATCTTCATAAACTCAGAATCATGGAGAGAACGCTAGTGATGATTAATTATTGCAGATGGATAGTCTAATTCTAATTCACCCATATTATAGCGGATAATTACTCTTTATACGTGACGGTCAGCTCCACATATATATATATATATACGGGCTTTGCGTGCCCGATAAGGGACTAAATTGTTAACTTAGTAAAGAAAGAGAGACTAAATAGTAAATTTTCTCTTATTTTTAATTTCATAGACTATATTTTTAAACATGGACGACCAGAAAGGGGTGGAGCCATATAATATTAGACTAGGGGCTTTGCGTGCCCTAACGGACACGCAAATATGTATGTAGAATAAATAAGAGACTAAATTGTTAACTTAGTAAAGAAAGAGAGACTGAATAGTAAATTTTCTCTTATTTTTAATTTCATAGACTATAATTTTAAACATGGACGACCAGAAAGGGATGAAGCCATATAATATAAGATATATATATATATTATAAATTAAAACTACAAAATATTATGTATATATGTTGATATAGAAGTCTAACCAAAAAAGAAAAGAAAAAGAGAAAACAGGAATGAATTATGAATGTCATGGGACTCATGGGGAGTCGCGAAAGCTTAACAAAGTGAAACCGAGGGCAGAAGGGGACGAAGCAGAAGTAAATGGATTTTGTAAGACGACAATTCTAAGGTGTAGAAGACCTAAGAATCAATTATGTAGAAAATTGAAAATTTGGAAAAGTACTAAAAAAATTTATTACTAAAAAAGACAAAAACTCAAAATAGCCCGAGTGGATTACTAAAAGGAGCCGAAGAGATTGAAGGGGAGATTAGTCTCCTCTTACGTTCCTCTTATTTGAGAAGCAGCTCCATTTTCAAAATATTTTTCATTTAAAATATTTAGAATTTATAGTAGGAGCAAGATAATGAGGGGAGAAGTCCAAAATCTCTTTTATTTTTTTTTCATTGTTGTCTTTAATCCTCAATTTAAATATACTATTTGATTTGGTTCGATTATATATATTCTTTTTTTCCAAAATCTCTCCTATATTACTTTTTGACCAATTATATATTAAAAATATATAAAATATAAACTTAATCGTAATTAAATTAATTCTTTTTCTAACAAATTAATTAAATTAAATGTTTTCATTAATATAAATATTTTTAAACTCATATGATATACACATGGTCACTCATCTAATAATTTCGCTCAAGTTGTCCAAAATTCAATCTTGTATTTTTCAAAGGAACAAATGATATATATAGATGGCTAGTCGCCCCCTCTTTATGGGCAAGTCACATTTAATGCAATAATCTTCGTTACGATCCTCACAGTGAACTTAATTAATATGGGACAAATCTCTTAGATTACAATGTAGTACTAGTTGTCATCATAGCCACTCAATTATACAATACAGTTATACAACTCACTTCCAGGTGAGTCTCATTTATTGCTTATATATACTCTGTCAAAGGTCATCGAGAAACCACCACTTCCATAATTGAGATATCTCCCACCAAATTCTAACATCTCAGAGTATATATGCTCCTAATTAAGACGGGCACTAGAGTCACTAGCACTTAAATACCTTTTATCACCCACCACTTCTCACTTTTTCTCCATATATATCTATACTATATTATATGTGGGAGAAGCCTTTTAATCGTCCTCCCACTTATACTAAGATAAAAATATTACATATAATTAAAATAAGAGGAAATTTATTATTTTGTCCTTAATTTTTTACTAAGTCAACAATTTGGTTCCTAATTTATTTTACTAAATCAACAATTTGGTCCCTAATATATATGTGTGTGATGATTAAAAAACCTTAACACAGGTAATGTTCATCTTCTAATACTCTTATATATACTTCTCTCATCTAGAGATATATATATTGAGGCATCGAAGTAGATTCATAGAGAGTTATTGTTGTGCATCTTTATTGCGGGATCTTTCTCAAGCTCAAGCCCTCTCCACACCACACTCAAAAGGAAATTTCCTCAATAATACATTTGATATAATTAATTAGTTTATTAAAATGTAGATTCGTCGAAGTTTCCAAAATTTTATATCATAGACACTTGAATAGATATACACTTCAATATATCTACCATTTAAAATAGTACTTTATGATTCTCTTCTCTTAGGATTCAGAGTATCTTTTAACAAACATTCACAGATCAAAACAAGTATAATAATGCGGAATATAGAGAATAATAGAGAAATACAAGACAATCAATGTGGTTCGGTCAGTGTGACCGACATCCACCCCAAGAACAAAGGATTTCACTATATAGAATTTGAGAATACACTAACCTGATGAACCTCTCAAGTCATGCCTCTACCATTAGCTACTAGTCTATTTATAGGCATTCCAAACCCTAGATCCTCAATGATTACTTAACCTAAGCCCAATAGGCCCAAGTACCTAATTTCTTAGTCACCAAGGATTCTATCCTAAAATATATGGTATCTAATTAAAATACAAGTCACTCAAAAATTACATAAGATATCTTAAATCTTAACAAATAAGAGTATAAGACTAAATCTTTACATCTTCTATATCACTATGTCTTATACTATATATAGTATATAAATATATTATGTTTTTTAACATCAAGAATGTCCAAGGTCCTCTAAATGAAACAAAAACACTAGTATGTGAAAGTAAAATATATATGCCTTGTACATTTCACACTGTACTTCACAAGTAATTATCTATACAAGTATACACCTAGGATCTTGCAATTGATCTAGTTATTAGGATATGGTACTTAACATGTGATTGACAATACCATGTTTCATATTAATTTGTTTTTATTTTTTCTCTCAAAATGTGAAAATCCCATCAACGAAAATCACAATGGGTTTTGAGAAATCCACCTCTGAAACATTGCAAAGCATTCTTTAGGTTTGTACTCAGGAGCTGTGTGCCCTCCACCCTGCAAATTCATGTAAAAACACTATTCTTAAATACTTTTTATATATATAATAATCATCAATTTCATCTAATATTCCTACATCTCAACCCATCAACACAAATTGTTAAGTGATCGAGTTCGTGTGTAGGTATAAGTTAGAACATACGAATTAACATCCATATTGTTAAATGACTTGTCTAATAGTATTCCTTTTTCTTTGACAAGAAGAAAAATTATCAACACAAATTGAAACATCTTTCTTGCCTTTATAGTAGCGTAGGTCATCCTATTTGAATACACTCTTGTATACCTGCAAAACAGAGCATCAACTCCATGTTTCATTCACAGTTAAAATGACATAATTTATTATATACCAACTCATATAACATTCTTTATATTTTTATTGAATAAGTCACTGGGTGAAAATTTTTGCATCCCTTCTAGTCTAATATTAACTATCTATATAATATAATTGTATTAAATGATGAAAAAGAATTATGTTGAGTTGGTGGAGTGAATGTTTAAGAGAAATTTTAAATTTTATTCTANCAATCTTTATCCTTCATCACAATTTACAGTTTCTAATCTTTTCTTATATTTTCTAGATTTTTATATATTTTGTATTTTTTAGATTTTTAACTTAATGAATATATAGAAAACCGATTAACCGATCCAATCCAAACCGATTAAAGTCGGTTTGGATTGGTTCGGTTGACCTAAAATGACTGGATTGATTGGATGGCTTTGGTTGTCATCCAATTTGTTCGGTTCGGTTGAAAAAAAATGTCAAAACCGATCCAAACCGAAGTTTGAACACCCCTAGTGACTGACAATACCATGTTTCACATTAATTTGTTTTTACTTTTTCTCTCAAAATGTGAAAATCCCATTAACGAAAATCACAGTGGCTTTTGAGAAATCCACCTCTGAAACATTGCAAAGCATTCTTTAGGTTTGTACTCAGGAGCTGTGTGCCCTCCACCCTGCAAATTCATGTAAACTGCTCTTAAATATTTGTATATATATAATACTATAGTCATACGAATTAGAACATAAATTAGAGTTCGTGTTTGTGTGTGTGTATAAATTAGAACATACGAATTAACATCCATATTGTTAAATGACTTGTGTAATAGTATTTCTTTTAATTCTTTGACAAGAAGAAAAATTATCAACACAAATGGAAACATCTATCTTGCCTTTATAGTAGCGAAGGTCATCTTATTTGAATACACTCTTGTATACCTGCAAAACAGAGCATCAACTCCATGTTTCAATCACAGTTAAATTGATATAATTTATTTGTTTTTGGCCAGACAGGAATGGACAGTTAAATTGATATAATTTATATATGGACCAATTCATATAACATTCTTTATATTTTTATTGAATTAGTCACTAGATGCAAATTTTTGTATCCCTTCAAGNATGTATGTAGAATAAATAAGGGACTAAATTGTTAACTTAGTAAAAAAAGAGAGACTAAATAGTAAATTTTCTCTTATTTTTAATTTCATGGACTATAGTTTTAAACATGGACGACCAGAAAGGGGTGGAGCCATGTAATATAAGATATACTAGGAGTTTAGGGCACGTAAACCATATATATATATTTTGGCCAAATTTAAACCACATATATCTTATTAATATGTGATGATTCATATAAAAAAACGGACCGTTTCAACATGGCCAAATTTAAAGAATTATAGAGACTACAAATTTCAGAGGATCCAACCATCCAGGTTGGTAAATCACAGGGTGACAAATGGTTGAGTTGGTTTTAGGTTGGGTTGCAAATAGTTGGGTTAAATGGGTCATGGATGAGTCATGACCCATAAAATTAAGGGTTGATCTAACCCAACCATGAGTCTATCTTAAAATATTTATATTATTTAATTTATAAACTAATTAATGAGAATAATTTTTAGATTATTCAAATTTAAGACTAAATAGTATTCTTTTTCAGATTTTGGACTGATTTGCAATTCCACCTTTTTCATATTTTTAAAAATTACATTTTGACCCCAATTCTTTTTAAAAATTTTCATTTTAGTCCTCAAATATCATGATCTAAGGACTTTTTTGTAAATTTTGAAAATATTTAGGGGCATTCTGTAATTTATGTAAAAATTTGCAAAATTCATCTTCATTCCACTGAACGCACAATTTGGTGGGATTAAAATGCATTATTTTTCCAAATTAGGACTAATTTGTAATTTTATCATTTTTCCAATATTTTTAAAAATTAAAATTTAGGTCCAAATTTTTTTTATAATTTTCATTTTAACCCTCAAATATTATGGTTTAGAGACTTTTTGTAAATTTTGAAATTATTTGGCGGGCATTGTGTAATTTTTGCAAAAATTTATAAAATTCATATTCATCCCCTTTCATGAAACCCAATCCAAATTTTAATGCGTCAATTTTGGACCCAACTCATCTTGATCTATTATCTAAATGGGTTTGGGTTGGGTTGGTGGGTAATGAGTTAAAATTGCCACCTATAGTAAATCAGATCCAAAAGGAGGGTGTTGCCTATCTAGATAATTCCTTCTCTAATTTTCATTTTCTTTCATAAAAATAAGTTGAATCTCTAGTATTCTAAGTTTGGTGATGATTTTTTTTTTCAGATTTACTTCTAGTGTAATATTTTTTTGTAAAAACTTTCACTCATTCGTCAAAAGAATGATCTATGACATTTACAACTTTAAAGAATATTACTTTTCTAACATATAGGAAGTATAATAATAATAATTTTATTGATAACACAAAAAACAATGGTAGCTTTTATCCTATATTATTCTTCTAAATAAAAATCAGTTATGTTCATATTTCACTTATTTAGTTTAACAATATTTATAAATTATTATTATTTTTTAGCATTTGATTGGAATTATCTGATTAATTATAAGTGTTCTTAAACTTTTATTTTATGGTATGATTTAGTAAACTTTAATATTTTTCATTAAAAAGAAAAGAAAAGATAAACATTCATATTTCATAGTCATCATAAAGAATTACCTCACGGATGCCAAGTGCCTTGCGAACTCTATCATCATTTGTCCAATATAGCGCCAGCACAGCCTCAAAAAGCTTCATACATGCAAACCAAATAAAAACAAATGTTAGACCCTTAAATAAAAACAAATGTTACAATCAAACCCAAATCAAAAAGTGTTAAAGGACTAAAATTTTAGGGTAAATTACACTTTGGTACCCTGTGTTATTCTCCATTAACACTTTGGTACCCTTTGGAGCTATTTTGTAATTTTAACCATAACAAATTTTGCAANAAGTAATATTTTTGTCTTTGAATTTATACTGAATTTTTATTTTTTGGTCCTCAATGACTAAATCGATAATAACTGTAATAATTCAAGAACTGAATAATATATTTTGATTATTTATAATTGATCAATTCATTAACTCGGTGTAAATTCAAAGATCGGTTTCCTAAAAAATAATATATAAAAGATCAAAATAAGATTTAATTAGTTAATAATATGAAGAAAGAAATAACTAACTTTACATCCTATAGTAGGAAGTGGTTGACTGAATTCAGATATTTCATTCAGAGATCTTCTTCCAAAGAACTCTTGAGGTCTTGGAGAAAGATAGGGACAAGAGCGTTCCAAAATTTGTGCTTCACTTATTCCTGAAACACACTGATAATAACAATTGAAATATACATATATTATTATTAATATTATCATAAAAGGGATGAAAAATAAAATGAATGATTGTAACTAATTAAGAACTTGCATGAAATGAAATCACTGTCATAGTGTCATTAGACCTTTTGGAAGGCTGCAATATTTCTGGCACATAATGTATTACTAGGATCTACATTTTGGTACTCTCCTCGACAACTTCTCTTCAATGACTGCAAGCATAAATAAATATTAATTAATAATGATGTGAAATTCATTATTAGATATTGCAATTAAGCAAGGCCATTATTATTGATTTGATTTAATTGATTATGTGTAAAGAATTATGAATTAGTTACCTCATAGAGTTCATCAGAAATAAGACCATGGCCATGAGCATATGGGATCTTAGAGTTGCCATCTATAGATGCATCTGTGGTAGGATTCCCTAGTATGTATCCCTAAATATTTTTAAGATCATTAGTTAGATACAAAACTAGTCTTAATTATTCCTATGTTCATTAATCTCCATTGAAGGAAAGTTAGAAACATGGATAATCACATACCTGGAAATTGATCCAAGGCTCTACATTGTCTTCATTTCCTGCAAACTCATACAAATTTCAAGTTATTTCTCATAAATGTTTAAAATTCGGTATTTGATAGTTGAGCATAAATATGCGATGATAGTGGGTGCACCGGGCCATTTTCTTTTTTAAATTTTTTATATTTATTTACTTAAGTCATTTATTTATTTTATATGATTTTTAGCTTGTATATATTGTTCAAAAAATTAATTTTGGATCATTTTAGTGATATTTTTATAATCAAAATATTTAATTTAATTTTTTTGTTGAAAAAATATTGATTTAATTGAGATTAAGTTTATGTTTTATGTATTTTTTTAATATACAATCAATAAATTTAGATAAAGGGTATATCCCAGGCTGAACTTACAAGAGCTAGACCAGGTTAGTCGGGCCGAGTTTTGTTCACTCCTAAATGATATTGCTTATTCAGAGCTTTCGAAAAAAAAGAAAAATAGATGAAAAACTAATTCAATTCATTTTATATCGATTAATATCAATATTAACAACTCAATAATATTAAAATTCAAACATTCTGACTTTTGATTTGCAAATCACGATCTGTTGGTTCAGTCAACTCTAGATCTGTTGGTTCAGTCAACTCTAGACAAACAAGAATATCGTAAGTAATAAAACTTAAAAACATTTACAAACTATAAAGAATAGTTTCTTTAAAAGTTAGATTATAGGGACTAAATTATAAATTTAGATAAAGTAAGTAGACCTTTGAGAATTGCAAGGGAGAGTGGTGGGACAATATATCCAGAATATGAGTCTCCACCAACGTATATTGAATTTGACAGAAATTCAGGATGACCAATCAGCCACTGCATCCATGCACACAAGAATATAAATAAGACTAGCTAAAAAACTCAAATACTCTGTATTGGACTTTGAAGTAATAAAAGGAATCAAACAATACATATATATGTGTGTGAGAGAGAGAAAGAGTTTGTACCTTCCTGAAAAATTGAAGGGCGTGTTGGATTTGTTTGGAGTCACTTCGTTGAGTTTCAACAGGAAGAGTTGTATAGGAAAATCCAGTGTTAGCAGGTAAATCTACAAATATTATGCTGCAAACCTGACACAAACTCGATCATCTAGTATCAAATACTATATATATGAGTAGACTAATAACTCTTTTTCTTAAATATTGAAATGTATAGTTTAGTTCATGACAAGAGCTAATTAGTATACCGTTTAATTTTTTTCAAGGATCAAATTGTATATTTTAATCTTTTAAAATTTAAGTTATCAATTTAGAGTGATCTTTTAAATTGTTAGCTTACTATATTAAAGTTCTAAAAATTGAACAACTCATAGAATTCAATCAAGGTACAAAATAACCTTGGTCCATGAGTGTGGATTTGAGACCAGTGTAGGCAGACTACCACTGTATTCCTCAATCTTGAAATTAAATGGACCTACAACAAAAGCATTGGTTTGGTTCAACACTTCAGATAAAAGTGCACATATATAAAATGTACAAAGCTTTCTTTAAGAATTTCATGTATTTTAACATATAAATAAAATGGCTGAAAAAAACTGTACTTCAAAAAAAAAAAAAAAAANAAAAAAAAAAAAAAAAAAGAGGAAGAGAATGTATTACCAATTTCAAAGGCAAGGGAAGAGAGGGCAGAGCAACCTTTTCCACCAGTAAGCCAAAGCATAAGAGGGTCCTCTTTAGGATTCTTCTCTGACTTCACAAAGTAGTAAAATAGCTCTACTTTCTCTGTCTCTGATTCACCCACTCCCACATACCTTTGTATTTCATCAATAATCATCACATACATATATATACTAATTAATAACAAGGGTAAATTACACTTTGGTACCCTGTGGTTTGACCCTATTTCACTTTGGTACCCTGTGGTTGGAAACTTGACACTTTGGTACCCTGTGGTATTCTCCATTAACACTTTGGTACCCTTTGGAGCTATTTTGTAATTTTAACCATAACAAATTTTGCAAAAATTACATATTGACCCCAAAAAATTTTCAAAAAATTACAAATAGGTCCCTGGATACATATTATATAGGGACTAAAATGAAAAATTTAAAATTTTTTTGGGGTCAATATGTAATTTTTGTAAAATTTATTATGGTTAAAATTACAAAATAGCTCCAAGGGTACCAAAGTGTTAATGGAGAATACCACAGGGTACCAAAGTGTCAAGTTTCAAACCACAGGGTACCAAAGTGAAATAGGGTCAAACCACAGATAATATAAATAGGGTAAATTTCACTTTGGCACCCTATTCTATAGACCGATTTCACTTTGGTTTGTACCATTAACATTTTGGTACCATGTTTTTTGTACCATTAACATTTTGGTACCCTGTTCTATGGACCGACTTCACTTTGGTACCCTGTTCTTTCACGATTTGTTACCATGTTCTGTCTTTGTTAGGGTACCAAAGTATTAACGGTGCAAAAAACAAGGTACTAAAATGTCACTTTTGAAAGAACAAGGTATCAAAATGTTAACAGTGCAAAAAACAGGATACCAAAGTGTTACTTTTGAAAGAACATGGTACCAAAATGAAATCGGTCCATAGAACAGGGTATCAAAGTGTAATTTACCTGTATAATTATAATTATAATCTGAAAGTTTCAAGCTTTAATTAACACATACCCAGTTTCAAGATGGAAAGGAAGAGGACCCTCAAACCCAGGAAGAAACTTAACCTCTTTATGAGAGATTTCAGAAGAAGCAGAAGAACAAGCCTGTGATAATAGAACAAGAACAAGAAGCAGAAAGGAAGTGTAAGACATAGTAATAGTAGTAGTTGTAGCCATTTGCTTCATTCTTAATGTCACCATAGGAGTAGGATCCTTAATTCCCATTTGTCTGATGATGAGTCTCTGCTTGAAAATATAGAAGCTGGGTTTTTCTTGTGTACTTTTAACTTTTAAGTGATAAATAGTTAAATACAATTGTAGGCAGCAGAAGAAGACGACTTTGCGTTTAGAATAAGAAAAAAATCTTAGCTAAATTTTATCCTTTAGTATATTAAAAGGAGTAATGAAAGTGGAGAAATTGGTAAGTGTAAACATATATGATGCAAGACAAGAGGGAATTAAGGCTGATTGGTTTAATTTGACAAAGTTGCTAGGATTCGTCAAACAATACTTTTCACTTCTCTTTCGCGAGGATATATAAGATCTCGTGCAACATCATGTTGACATTATTAATGAAAGAGTTACGTACAATTCTCTAATTATACATATAGTTAAACAATGTTATAAAACTCGGACCGGACTAGACGGTCGAACCGGTCAGACCGGGACTCGAGAGTGAAGGCGTCTCAGTTTGGACCATTAGACCGTGCAGAAGGTTGGACCGCTTTGAATTGTCCAAAACCGCCTCGGATCGGATTGACCCGGGTCACTATTTTTTATGAAAAAATCATTTTTTTAATGTTTTTTTTTGTTGTTTTTGTAGGCCAAATGCAAAAAAAATAATATAATACTCAATTGAAAATATTGTAAACTTATTAAAACAAAGAAAAAACTCATTTTTTTTTTTCATTTTTACTAACCTAATAATTATTCATGTTGTGACTTTTGTATATTTTATTTATGTAGGACAATAAAATTATGGATTCATAAGTATATCTTATTTGTTACATAAAGTTTATAGCTATGAAGCATGGACACTGACACGGACACGGGACACGACACGGAAACGGACACATCGACACGTCAACCTCTCAAAATTACGCGACACGACACGGCATATATTTATATATATAAATAATTAAATATTCATAATTTTTAATGAAAAAATTAAAAATTACAATTTTTATTCATAATATATGTCATATCTATTATTATTTTCTCTTGCCTATCATGTTAAAGTTACAAAAAATTGATTTATATTCTAAAATTTATGGATATGTGTAGTGTCGGTGTCATACGAGTGTCGGACACTGACACGTGTCTGACACGGCGACACGCCTTCAAAATGAAGTGTCCATGCTTCCTAGGTTTATAGTTATATGTTATCAATTATGAAATATTTTTATTTAAATTAATTAATATTTATTTTATTTATATATTTATATATTTATTTAAATCAGAGCTCAAGTTCATTTAGTTTTTTTTTTATTTTATAAAAAGATTTATTTGATTTGTATAAAATTTATTAATTTAAAAACATATCTAGTTATATATATGTTATGTTATCTTTATTTTATATCTTTGTATTATTCTTATAACGTAGTACTCTATTTAAGTCTAAAAAAAATGATGAATTATTAATTTTAATTGTGTGTATATGATATTTATATTTTATATATATTAAAAGTATTTATTATTTATTATTTATTATTTTAACTAGTTCGATCGATGGTTCACTCGAATAAATTGATAAAATTATCAACTAAATATCTATCTGAATCATCAAACGATTCACTCCTAACAATATTAAACCACATAATTGAAGTTACAATTAAGTTGTGGGGTATCTATATATATGCCTATGGTGTGATAAAGTAGCGTAACGCATTTCACTAAGTAATGACGACAAGCTAGCAATCTATTCCATTGTTGTCTTCTCTTCTTATGAATTCTACATAACAACATATTTAATTATTCACACGGAAATCATTTGAAAGTTTAAACAATTTATATACGTGAAGCCACATGGGTAGACTTACAGTACACCACATCATTTTCCATTACTATACTGCCCACATTACACCTGTACTGCATGCGAGTGTGAGAATAATTCTAAAAGTTTGCTCTTAATTATCTTAATTTTTGGAAAATTAAGACAAAGGCATTCCTATTGTCTACGAATTTTACGTTCATTTTTACTTTTGTTTTTAATATTTATTTATTATTAAGTTTGTTCTTAAAATCATAGTAAGTAAACTCGGATCGAATTATCCAGTTCAACCCAAAACTTGATGAATCGGGCACCAATCTGATCTGAATGGCCTAATCAGACCAGAAATCATCTGACCTGAAAAATATTCGGGTCAAATCGTCAGCCCGGTTAAGCCCAATGAATCGAAAGTCCATATGGCCCTTTTTTTTTTTTCTAAAAGGAATCCCACAAAATCTGAAATCTAGATGATGAAATCTTCTTGATTAAAATTGAAATTTGAATACCACTAAATCTGATATCAGAATTCAATTACACAATCTCAAATCAATCAGTAAGTTTCTTAATTAGCAATTAATTGAACTCTCTCACTCTCAGCCTCCTCCTTTAGTAGTTGCCGCCTCCCAAGTCCCTGTTAGAAAAATATAGTATAGGCTTTGATAGTGTGATCACTGTCTTTAAGGAAATTAAGCCCCCACTATTCAATTGCTGCTGGGTTTGTATGGCAGATTTCCTCCAGGATTTTACAAAGCCTGATATTATAGCCAGCAAAACTATAATATCTTATGAACACAATTTTGTGAAAGAAAAGTTGAAGATAAGATCTCTTGATTGATTTTCTGTTTGAGAGACGAGATGCTATTTATAGAGGAAAACCTGAAGATGTACAACCTTTCAGATTCCTACAATCATATCTTTTCATGTTCAATCTTAATGGTTGGTCATAACTTGTCATGATTCAATATTCATGACTTTTTAATAAACAGTTACAACCATCCACATATGAAGAGTTATGACCCTTCACATATGAACCCTCTTCTTAACCCTTCAACTTATCCAATGTGAGACTTTAATTACTAACTATTTTCCAACAGTCCCAACTCTCACTTTCTAGGTAATAATAATTTATAATGATGATGATAATGGTGCTGAGGCTGATATTGAAAGAAATGAAGATGCAAATTTAGATTTTGATTCGTTTAATACTTTCACTTTGTAACTTTGTTATAATGAACTAAACTAGCAAGACTTGTTTGATTTTGATGTTTTTGTTGTTGTTTAAGACTTATTTGATGTGTTGATATTTTTAATGTAAGTTTCATTGTAGTATGGAATCTAAATTTAAGTATTGGTGTTGAGATTCAAGACTTATTTTATATTATGCTAATCATTTTCATATTTAAAATTGATTTATTTAGTCTTANAAGTTTATTATATATTATTATAATTTAAATAATAATTTTAAATTTAAATTCTATATTATTATTTGATTTTAATATATATATTTATATAATTTTTTAATTTGAGCGATTCAATAATTGACCCACTGACCCGACGGTTGAACCCGTGACCCAACCACCCGAGCCCTTATCCGGGTCAATGACCGGTCCGGGTTTTCAAACTATGGATTCGGGTTCGGCGACACGGACCAAGGTAACGATGAATTGGGAATTGACAAAAATCACTAATAATTTGCTCCTTTTAAATTCTACCATTTGGTCTTAAAACNATATATTTTAATATTTTAGAGACCAAATCTTTAACTTAATAATTTGTTAGAGATCAAAGTATTAATTTATTCCACCTATAAACATAATTAAAACTTTTTAAAGTTTTTTATGGGACACGTCTTCGCAAAAGCTAACACTTGACGCATAACAAGGAAATATATAGTAGAAAAAAAGTTGTATAGAACTTTTTATATTTTTATTATAAAGTTCTTCCATATGTAAGTAAAAGTTTCTTATATCCATAATTATATTTAATGTCATTAAATAAATTATTTATATTCTCTTAGTTAATAAATAATACCAAAACTATCTATAAGATTTACGGTAATAAAAACTTTAAATTTGTAGGTAAAATAATTGTTTTTAGTGATAGGCTTTATTTATCTGTAAGTAAAAAATTACAATGTTATCAAATAAATTATTTATACTCTCTTGTTTACTAAATAATACTAAAACAATTAAAATCAATTATATATAGACAGAATTTTAGATTTGTTGGTAAAACTATAACTTTTTAGTGACAAAACTATTATAGTTGTGGGTAAATACTATTTATACTTACAGTTTTATTTAACGTCACTAAAAGTATTTGCACTTTACTTGTAGATATAAAAACATGTAGAATTAATTTAAAATAAATAAAATATCTAAAACCAATTTAATATTTGTCTCATACATTTAAAACTAATTTGAATTTTGAAGTTTCAACCTTCTTTAAAATAACAATAACAATGAGAGAGTTGTTTGGAGTGGTTGTAGCCCTATGTGTTCTACTTGCATTATTCATCCTGAATCTATATTACATGTGTTCAGAGGTTGTAGTCATGCTAGGAATGTTTGGGAAACCATTTTACCTCTGAGAAGGAGATTTGGCTTTTTCAGTCCGAATATTAAAGAGTGGTTGATTGCCAATCTGCCTCAAAACTCCGTGGGTAGGCGCTGGAGTGTGATCTTTGCTGTAACTTGTTGGATGTTGTGGAAGTGGATGAACAAGAGGGTTTTCTCTGAAGATGTTGTTGTTCCTACAAACCCCGAGCAAATAATTTTTAAATGGGTTGATTGGATCATTTCTTTTAAGGCGTCATAGGAGGCTTACCCGTGATTTTGAAGAGGACAGAGCATGTGATCAAGTGGGATCCGCCACCTAGGGGGTGGGTGAAAATCAACTCCGACGGAGCTGTTCGAAAATCGTCTGGCCTGGCGACTTGTGGCGGGCTTGTTAGGGATGCCGATGGAGAGTGGAGGGGAGGATTCTCGAGGTTCTTGGGGGTTTGTAATGTCTTGGATGCTAAAATTTGGGGGAAATGCGAAGGTTGGAGCTTGTTTGGTTGCTGGGATTTAGAAAGGTGGTGGTGGAAACTGATTCCTTGATTGCAGCGAGTTACCTGCAGAAAAATCGAAACTTTAACCTCAATGGTGGTGGTAGCTTGTACTTGTTGGCTTCTTCGTTGCTGAACAGGGATTGAGACGTGCGGGTTTGTCATGTCATACGTAGTGATAACTGGGCCGCTGACTTATTGGCTAGATTGGGCTTTGACTTGGATCGGGTGAAGAATTATTGGACTAGTCCTCCTGAGGCTCTTAGGCCTTAGCCTTGTGCTGTGTGAGGATAGGGCGGGTTTAGAGCTACCTCTGTGTAGGTAGTTTTTTGTCTTTTATTTAAAGGTCGTAAGGCCCCTTTTATTTACCAAAAAAAAATAACAATAACAATAATAAGGATGGGTTTATGGCCCTAAAAAAATAAGTAGTCAAAGCCAGCAGTTTTGATTTGCACTTTTCTTGGGTCAAATAGTATAATATATATATATATATATATGTGAAATAATAATGTTTTGAGCCTAATTATATTGACGAAATTATTATCATTGGAATGTAGAAGTCTTCAGTTAAATTGTTTGAATTATACATGTTAATATTAATATATTTGCACAAACATTGAAACATTTGAATTGAATATATTAAATAACAATTCACAATAAACAGTTCTAAGTATTTTGATCATTGTCTATTATATAATACATATTACAAATTAAACCAATATTAATTTGGGTAAGTTATACTTTAGTACCTTGTTCAATGGACCAATTTCACTTCGATACCCTTTTTTCAAAAGTGATACTTTGGTATTATGTTCTTTACACCGTTAACATTTTAGTACCCTATTCTTCAAAAGTGACATTTTGGTACTTTATTTTTTGCACCGTTAATACTTTGGTACCTTAAACAAGATAGAACAAGTTACCAAAGTGAAATTGATCCATAAAAAAGGGAACCAAAGTGTTAACGTTGCAAAGAATATGAAACCAAAGTGTCACTTTTAAAAGAATATGATATCAAAATAAAATCGGTTAATACTTAATAAAATAAGATACCAGAGTATAATTTACTTAGTCCATCTACAAAACTAGTATATAAATAATTAAATATATAAGGACACAAATTCTATTCAATATTTGTAAATTTATTATAAATAATTCAATAATAATTTCTAAACACCATTTCAATCCTTCAATTCTGGAACTGATAGCTAGCCTGATACGATAAATAACAAGTAATTAATCGCAAAATATCTTCACAAGTACTTGTTTTAATTTTCTTTCCCGAAATGTGAAGATCCCATTATCGAAAATCACAATGGATTTTGAGAAATCCACCTCTGAAACATTGCAAAGCATTCTTTAGGTTTGTACCCAGGAGCTGTGTGCCCTCCATCCTGCAAATTCATATAAAAATACTCTTAAATATTAGTATTAATATATAATATCATTAATATAATGTCCCCAAATTAAACTATCAACACAAATTGCAAATATCTCTCTTGCCTTTACAGTGGCGAACGTCATCCTATTTGAATACACCCTTGTGTAACTGCAAAACAGAGGATTATCTTGGTGTTTCATTAGCAATTAAAATATTATATTTTTTTATAGGTTAGTCTATAATACAAATTGGTGTATGCATGGAAGTAATGATGTGGATTTATACATTGGTTAAAAAAATTATTTTTTTTCAGCATTAAATTACTTAAAAAAAATAGAGATTATGTCACTTTGCAATTGTATACATAATCGACTTTGCATCTTAGAATTTCCCATTTTTTATATAGATTAGCGTCCAAAAGAACTTTTTACACAAACAATCATTAAAGGCCAAAGTATGTTGTTGGTCACATATCTTTTACTTAAGTTTCAATTTGGTCCTGTAGCTTTTCTTGTTGTACTTTTGGTCTCATATCTTTTGGCAGGTGCATAATTGGTTCTATATGGTCTCATTTTTTTGTTGTAGATTTGGTCTCATATCTTTATAAAAAGTTCCACTGTTAGTCCCAAAATGTGAAACCTTTTACAAAAATATAAGACAAATTTTGCAACCTGATCAAAAGATATTTGACTAATTTTGCAAACTGATCCAAAGATAAGGGACCACAAGTGCAACATGGGCCAAATTGAGACCTGGACAAAGAATATGAGACCAAAAGTACAATAAAATGTTAAGGGACCAAATTGAGACTTGAGCAAAAGTTATAGGACAAAAAATGCACTTTAACTTTTGCTCAAGTTAAAATAGAGAATTTTTTACACAAGAAATCATAATACATATATATATGAATAAAATTATATAGCTTTTTCATTATAATAGTATTCATATCTCTTCAAGTGTTTTGGATGCATACCCTGCAACTTGGCCTTGGACTAACCATTGTCTCCAATCATCAACAATGGAGTAATTCAAAGACTTTATCCATACTTCAGTTCCGCGAAATGGTACCAACATGTCATGATCTCCACTGTCAAAAAAAAAAAAAAAAACATTTTGAGAAATCACATACATACATCACCATTAATATTTCCCAAAGATTGCACAAGTTAAGAAATGGCATGGAGTTAACCGGGTAACCTGTAGACTAGAGAACGAAAGCCTGTGCGACTCAATTCCACATGAAATGGAATGCTGCTTGTAATTTGTCGAGTGTAAGGTGAATGATCGCATCTCTTCCATTCCTCTTTTGTTCCCTATTCAATTTTCATCCATAAGTTTTTAATCCTTATATATATATACAACTAGTCGCATCATACAAATATGAGTGTTCAAGAATAGTGTTAAATTGGGTTTAGGGCGGGTTGGTTTTATATTTATTGGATTTATTTGGGTTAAGATGGAAAACATAACCATGTTTGGGGAACCTCCAAAATCTCATCCAATCTCAATTTAGTGGTTGAGATGAGATGATGTTGTAATGAGATTATGAGATGAAAATAATATATCAGTATTTGGATATTTGAGAAAAAATGATGTTAAATAGGATATGAAATTATATAAAAAAAAGGTATGTAATGATTATGGTTGGTTGAAATAGGTTTATGGATTTTTTTTAATTTGTATACGGGTAGAAATGGTTAGAAATAATGAAATGAGATGGAGATACTGAGATGAAAGGATAGGTGTTTGAGTGTGGTTTGAATGGAATGATATTGAGATGAGATCATCTTGGAAAATGTGAGGATGAAATATTTTTGGATGATAGTTTTTTGTCCATCTCATTGGATGAGATAATAGGCCAATTGAAAATAATATTAAAATTATTTTAAGAATACAATTCGGTCCATAACTTTGTATCGATCCAATGAATCAGTTGTCACACCTGACATCCCGGAGGAAATGTCGTTTATGACTTTGAAAAAGGAGTCGCCACCAAATTTTTAAGAAAAAACTTGGAAAACTATTTTTATGAAAATAATTTTGAAAAATGGTGGATAAGGCAAAAATTGGTCTCGAACCAAAGACGGGTTCGGGAGTCATTTGAATCATGGGGAAGGTATTAGGCACCCCACGATACCCATCCGATCGGACGGTTACCCTAAAATAATTATTCAAAAATTAAATGGCCTTTAAAAATATTTTTGATCATCTATAAAATTGATTACATAAAAGAAAGTAAATAAATGAAATAAGATAAACATTTAAGCAAAGAAAATAAGTAAATCACACATTAAAAAGAGAAAATAAGGAAAGACAAATGGAAACTTTAATTTTTAATTAAATAAATATCTAACTAAAAAAGGAATAATGGTGATAAAGTAATAATTATATGACTCCTCTTTTCATCCCTAAAAAAGAAAGATCTCAACAGAAATTTAAAACACAGTAAAAGATATTAATGAGCTTTTAAAGTCTAATTAGAGAGAAAAATTGGTTGCCTAAAAATAAGGAGTAATTAAAGCTAAAGAGAAAAGAAAAAGAAACTAAAACCCAATAAAGAGACGCATGTGCAGAGAGAATGTGGAGACAAAAAGGAAGAAAGGAAAATCTACGTTTTACACCTCACACAATTTTCTTTATTCGCGTTTAAGTCCTCTTTCTTTAATAGATGGACCAAAGTGCGATCAACAAAGAGACATTGAGAGGATTCTGCAGTTTCATCTCAAGGACCAAAAGATTAGACTGTTATTTCGAAAAGATCCTTGGGTTACCCTTTGTTTGAGAACCCTCCATTTCCTTAAGACTTCTTTTCAGTCAAGTCCTTGAATAATTTCCTTTTGGTCCCAAATTTTTATCATCTTCAAAACAATCACTGGCTAGCAAAAATAAAATACAAAACGCCCCAAAACAATCCCAAAAAAATGCAGCATAGTATAACTCAATCACATCGCAAAATGCTCTAGTAGTCTAGTTCATGATTCCAAATGCAGAGAAGCAACAACAAAACAGAAAGAGAGAAGAGTATAACTCAATCACATTGCATACCTTCAAAATTTCATTCAAGAACTTTAGGATTACAACAAGAACAAGATGGAAGAGAAGATATACAAAACTTACAATGAAGCTTTAGCTCCCTCTCCCTTTCACTCTCAAACTCTTTCTCTCTGTTTTTTTCGTTCAGAAAGTCCCTTTACTCTCTTTTTTCCTTTCTGAAATCCTCCTTTAAAACATAGAACCCTTGCCTATTTATATTAAAATACAACCCTCTCCACTAGCCTAAGACATAAAAAACGAAGACCTCATCTCTTGAGTCGTTTTCCTTCGTTTCAGTCACGATCTCCCTTGATTTATGGCTTGAGACAGCACGCGACCCTCCACCCAAGGTTGCCAGAGGAGGCGCTTCCTTCTTGTGGCTATGGCAGAGGAAGCGTGAAGAAGGAAAGCTTTGATAGGGACCAAATGAAGCAAAACGTGAAGGAGGAAGAAGGAAGAGGCGATTTGACGTGATTGAGGGAGATGAGCGGCTGATTTTTGTATAGGAATAGAAGGTGAAATGAGATTAGGGCTTCTTGGGTGAAATGACAAGAATACCCCCACTTAAAACCTTCTTTCCCAACAATACCCTTCCTTGCACTCTTTATTCACAAGATTGCCATTGATTCTTTTTTT